>VNJO01010686.1:0-44155 GCA_008042535.1 Drosophila tani | reverse complement strand
CATCCTGCCGTCGCGTCCTGATTACACTGGGATTCTTGGGACCTGAGCCCTGGGTCCTGACTTCCTGACAGCACTCACGACACCCATGCATACATATATCGCACACACTTAACGAGCACTTAAGCGCCTTCGCCGGGAGCTCCTTAGCTCTAAATATTATGTTTAATTAAATATGAGCTCATAATCAAGTTCGAGTTCGCCCACTTGGCCTGGCCAGCTGGCCTCTCTCCCATTTTATAGCCACTTTATCTGCTTAATTAAAAGGTTGGGCTTTAATTGAAATCCCTCTGATATCTGAGCTGTCACAATTGCCATCTGTCCCCAGGAGGAGCGGAGGAGGAGAGGAAAATGATTAGTGTAATTGCCTGAGGAGGGCTGGGAAATTATTATCCGATATGTAGAGGATTATCCTGGTGAGCCCTGAGCGTGCCGATGGTTGGGAATACATCTTGGGCTTAATCAATCAACACAGGCACTGAATAAAATATATACTGGTCTGGCCTGGTCGAAGACATCCTTCGGCTATAAACGAGCAGGGCCCACATTTTATTGGCAATTCCCTGATGTCCCAGGAAGGCTCGTTTGGAGAGGTCTCTGTCACTTTGGATTTTATTTGGCTTTTCCCCGGAAAACATATTTATTAGCAACATGTCGAATGGGTAATGCAATCGAGGCCTTGAATCTCCGCTGGCCCAAGTGTGTGGGCGAAAGTGACTTTTCAATTTGAATAAACGAATGAAGCTGGGTAAATATTTGATTTATTTTCGGGTGACCTTTGTCAAATAGACACACACAAAATCCCACATTCCTTGCCCGCTCTTATCGCACAGCTGCGGTTGAAATAATAGGAGCGAACTGGACCGCAAGTGGAATTGTGTGGTGTTTAATCAAATTTAGGGTTGTAATTTAGCTTCATTTCCATTTGGTTTAATGTGACCACCAGCTTGAGTTAGGCACCATAATCTTCTGTTTCTTGCAGAATTTCTGTGTAACTTTGGTACGGTCCTTCCATAAGCTTTCCAGGGACTTGTAATGATATATATTACCCTTGGCACCTTTCAACCAATATCCAAAATATCTATACATTTCTAAAGAAAATTAAAATCAGGAAAGGAACTTTCAAAATGAGTAATAAAATTAAATTTAAACTGTACAAAATAAGCAAAACTAAGAACTATCTAAATGAAAGTAAAAAAACTTAAATGTTAGAGTTATGATCATCAAACTGTAATAAAATAAAATGAAATGTTAGTTTTTAAGAATATATTAATTACAATTCTATAAACAATAATTTGTGACTTGTGCCATTATTATAAGCTATAGCTTGTAACAGAAGGAAAAGCGAAACCAATAAATAAATAAAGGTGTGATTAAAGCAGAAAAGGAGCACTGATTTTGATCATTAAAAGTGTCAAATGTAATGTCAAAGCCCAATACATATTATTTTTAACAATTCTCGCCTTTGGGTGCCTATTATATGTACATAATCTTCCTATATTTTATCCTATTGCTTACAATTCAACCAATAATAAATATCTCTTTTTTATCTTGGTGCTATTATCTTGGCTAAAATTGTGCTGGAAGATACGATTTTCGCACATTTGTCTCTTTGTATCTTTTTGACTTGGCTGTTGCCCGAAATTCAATTTGCATATTTCCATCTCTGTTGCTCCAAGTGCTCCTTGTGCCTGGTGCACAAAAGTTTATAATTTCCATTTGTGTTGGTTGCTCTTTCCCGACAAGCAATTTTCGCTTGATAACTCCATTGCCGCACAAGGTCAGGCCGAGAGCAGGGAAACCAATTCGGAATAATCTAACCAATTACTGGCAGCGCTCCGGCAAGGTCAGCCGAGTCATTCTGGCAACGCACAAACGATTATTACTGCATTAGGAGTCGGCAAAAGAAACGCACATGTGAGTCGCATGCAGATAAGCAAACGTAATAGAAACAGATTATATCCCACACTCCTCCAGGGAGCCACATCCCGTGCTCGAGCGAACCCACGTCCCCGTCCCCGTCCCCGTTCCCATTCAGCCGTAACATAATCGTAAAAGTCAAAGCTTAGCTCAATGCTAGATTGCAGCATTTTGTATGAGGGGATAAGGGAATTTTTAAAGCGGTCCATCCTGGGGGATGGGTCCTGATAGAGATGCTCTGCGAATTCAAGGATGTGACTCTTAATAAGCAGATTTGACTTGAAGTTTGAGCAGATGAAAAAGTCTGGCTGGGTGCTCTTAATGTAAGCCGAAAATAATGAGATTCGGGACAACTTCTCAAAAGGAACGAGAGGGGATTTTATAATCTGCATATAGAGGAAGTATATCAGAAATGGAAACTGGTCACAAGATCTAGAATATACTTTGAGTTTAGTCAGTCACTGAGCTTGGTTATTACTGATTTTTTTAATATTTACAAGGCACCGAAATTATATAAAATTTTCATCTTTATTATTAATTTCAAATGCAACTTGGATAAATTATCCTTTAAGCCATTAGGACTTATGTCTCTCTAATGATCTGTGGCTTGAAGTCATGTTCCGAAGCCTTTTGAAAGGACTCGGCATAGAGAGGAATCCTCTGTGTCATGCGGAAGCCCCAGAAGTCCTTCACCTGGCGACAAAGGTTTAGATCGAGTTCCACCACTAGTAGGCCATCATTATCTCGGGACAAGCTCTGTAAATAAAAATTGATTACTCATTATCATTATATTAAAATCTATTTTGATACAAAAATGTATTCTAAAAGCATGCTTGCAAATAAATTATCTATATCCTTTTTGTTTTGACTCTTTGGCATTATAAAATGTTCTAATAAAATGTTCTATAAACAAATTCCAGGAAATTCATTTATAAAAGCATTTAATTCAATTTTCTATATTTAGCCAATGATTTTACTCTATGACCTTGACGTTTCTTCGCTTCTCTTTTACAAAATAAAAGTAGATCATTCTTTGTTGAACCTACCGGAGTCCTTGAACCATCAGGAGCAGCCACATACGACGAACCGTAGAAGGGCCCAAACTCCTTGTGGGCCTTATTGCCATCGCCGGATGTGTACTCATTGGGGAACTGCTCCGTTCCCACTCGATTGATCGGCACGGTGAAGTAGCTATTGGCAATAGCAGCATTCCTGGCTTCAATGCTCCAAAGGGGCTCCGATAACCGACCGATCGTGGCCGAGGGATTGAAGACGATCTCCGCGCCATTCAGACCGAACATCATCCAGTTCTGCGGATGATGGCGTCCATAGCAGATATTGATGGCCAGCTTGCCGAACTCCGTCTCGAAGACCGGGTGGCCGGTATTGCCCTCCAGGTAGTACGTGGATTCGTTGAAGTCACCCACCCGGGGAATGTGGTTCTTGCGATGCTTGCCCAGGTACCGACCGCTGTTCGAGATAACCACGGCTGTGTTCCAAATGGTCTCGCCGTGCTCGATATCACGCTCGAGGATCGAGTGAATGATCACCATGTTATAGGCCTTGGCTAACCCTGAGAGCATCTTGGTGGTCGGTCCATTCTCGGCCTCCTCGGCGAACTCGCACCAGGGGAACTTTTCCCGGGTGCAGAAGGCAAAGGGCATGGCTGCGTAATGAGTTTAGAAAAGCCAAGGGATCATTAATAAAGTCAGAATCGAAATCAAGAAGCTAATTAAAATTGTAAGGGGTTCCTGAAGTACCTTGCCATTAACCTAAGTGAGTTACTTACTCCACGCTTCTTGGGTGCAAACGATGTTACAGCCAGCAGCTGCCGCTGCCTTGATAATATTCTTGACCTTGTTCCAAATGCCTTCGCGTTGCTGTTCAATGGGCGCCGTAGTGGGAAGTGCGATGGAGTTTTGGATGGCGCCAACCCGAACTATTCGGGGCTTGCGGGTCTGCTCCTCTCGCGCCTTGAAGCGATAGCCCTTGATCTCAAATCCATTCTCCAGAGCTATCTTAGTGGCACTTTCGGGTAGGTCCAATGTTTGGCTGCAGAAAACGGATCATATTATGTAAATATTATGCATCTTTGATATTATTGGTATTTAATATTTTAGTATATAGTAGTCTTAAAAATTTATAAAATGAAAATAACAAATGTGTGTTTCATGTCATCATTTTAGAAATGTTTTGGAATATATAAAGATTAAATCTATGGAAAATTAACAAAAGCCTAGCAGAGGGTATTATAATTTTAAACACTTGCTTCCATCATCTGTGACATCTTTGACCCTTGTCATGTATACAAATATTTTTGATCATCATCTGGCGCTGATGTCGTCGAACTGGACGGAATTGGATGCTTATCTCTCTTCTATGTGCCGTAACTTTTGAACTTTTTTATTTAAATATTTAAATTACAATCCAGAGATAGATTTCTGATCAATTAATACCAATAAATAATTAAAGTTTTGCAATAATTGATCTTACGATCTCTCAATTTCTCAATTGTTTTGTTTTGCTTCTCCGATCGTGCCATTCACATCACCAGATGTTCGCGATCACACACGTGTAGATACACAGGGTATTAGTTCTATATTTAAATGTATTTTGATACAAAACATCTTAAAATATATAAACGGAATATTTAGGGAGGTTTTTAGGCTAAGAACTGGAATTTTTTGTACGTTAATACGTATTTGCGAGGAGATTAAGATTAACATATTTTTAGAATTATCTGGAGATTTCATTTACGATCACCCCACATGATGTTCGCTCTTATCAGTATTGTCACTTAGTTTTTGGTACTCACTCCTCTTCAACGCCGTACAAAATCCGCTTGACCTCCTTCAGTTCATCGGCCGGCAAATGCTTCTCCAAGCTGTCGTTCAAGTTTTTTAATTCAAATGCCGACATTGTTGCTAATTCGCATTAATCGGTTTGTTCCGAGTGTTATTGATAGAGCAACCTATTGCGTCCAGCGCACTATACGGAATGCCTATGTCGACGATCGCGTTCACCTTCTTATCTCTCTCTCGCCTGCTTGCTGTAGATCTTTCTCTCTGTTATTCTCTTTTTGTTTTTCTCTCTCTTTGTGGTATTTCTTCAATGATTTTCTCTCTATAGAATACCAAAATAGTGAGACACATATGGGTACACTCATTGTCCCTCAAATAGCACATAAAGAATGCTTCGTAAGAAGGGTAATATTTATTAAACTTAATTGAACCATTATTTTACGATTTTATTAGAAAAGTTGACGTGATATTTTTAATGAACTTTAAATTGGATATATAATTGTTGGTTCTTTATAAACTTATAGCTAAACTATTATAAATTAAAAGGAATTCCAAATTCTGTTTTGTTTTAGAAATTAAACCACTAGCTATGTACAATTATTTACATTTTAGTTCAGTTTATAAGTTAACATATTGAAGTATTATTGAATAATTGAAAATCAAATATTTACTTTATTATATAAGTGATAAATATTATATTTAAAGAATGAATAAAATTTAAAGGCTTTGTAAAGACTTTGCTTGTTCACAATAAAATTTTTAAACCAAACTGTTTTCTATTTCCCTGGTCTAATATATTTTTGTATTAATATATTCCAACTCTTTTATAGATAGAACTTTTCTCGTAAATATGCAAATGGATCTCCTTAAGCCGATTATCTCAAAGTTTTGTAAATATTAAATCTATTTAGAGCACGTCTGTATCGCCAGAGCATCTCTGTTGTCAGCTACTTTGTCTGAAAGCTGACAGCTTTTGGGGCCATTTTGTATTAGAAAAGATTAACTTGAAGCCCAATGTGGGTCTCGTTGCGTGCTGGAAGGCAATGCAAATTACCAGAAATCTTTTTCAGGGCAAAAGATGTTTGTTTGTCTAGTTCTGGTGCTGGTGCTGGCGCTGCTCAGAACGCTTTTTGTTTTCTTTTTCAGTTGGCAACTCAATTGAGTGTAAAACAATTTCATTAAATTGGCAGTCGCAGAGACGCTCCATGCCGCGCACCCATCTTTTCTCTGCGTGTATGGGCCAGTGATTGTGTGTTTGCGTTTGTGTGTGTGAACCCAGTGTCCTCCATTTGGCCACATTCATTTATTGAACCCGTCCCAAACCGATCCGAACGGAATGGAACCTCATCATTGGCGATGTCGTCTGCTCGCCGGCTTTGTTCTATTTTTATTATTATTTTATTGTCTGGCTGCAGTGTCCATGTGGGAGCGAGAAGCCATTCCGAGGAGCCCCAGGACTCCCAGGACCGACGACCGAGGACCATGGACCTTCTTGCCATTGCAATTTATCGCATACGCTTTGGTAACATGTTCGCAGGCATTTTTATCATTTCCGCATTTATATGGTTTCCGCTTGAGCTGCAAGCAAACTAAGAAGTGGCTTTCTGCCTTATTGCCCCTGAGAATGCCCTATACTACGTACTATATAGCCTCGCATCCGACCAGGATGTCTGTCCTCTGATGGAATTCGCAGCTAAAACCGAAACCGAGCCATGCTCAGCCGAATGAATTGTTTAGCTTTAATTTATTGTACTGAGATTGGTTATGGTCTGGCCTCCTGGCCGGGTCAAAATCTCACACACTTACCCACACATTGCACTGCCCGAAATGGAGGGGGGAAATCGATGGGAGGTCGGTGGTCCCAAGGCCGAAGTTCGATAAAATTTCAGTTTTCAGTTTGATGGCATCAATTTATTCATAAAACCAAGCTGCATGAAGATAAATAAAAATGTCTGTGCTATTTTTGAAGCCATCAGAAATGAGTTTAAAATTGTGACAAATTTCAATTGTAAACTAAATTCATTTAAATTCAATATTCAAATATTAGCCCGGAGTGAAATTTGACCATGAATGCTCAATTAATTTGAAAGACTAGGGAAGTGATTGACAATGGATTAAGGCCTGCAAAATTGGAAAATCCTAGCTACTTTCAATGAATTTCTGCTAAAAGGGTTTTATTCAATTAAATAACTATTTTTGGGAAACGTAAATCAGCATTTAACTTACTAATTGGCTATCAGAATTGAAACTTTACTAATTTGAAAGGAAAACTAAATCTATTATGTAACAAACCAATTTAAATTGCAGATAAAATGTTTACGGCTCAAAGAGATGCCATAAATCAAGCTGTTTTTAATAATGATGCGAAAATCAATATCTATAAATAAGAAGGCTATTATAAAATTCATACGTAACCCACACAAAATGAATTTTATTAATAATACAACTTGGCCCGCCTCCTGACTCACATGCCCAACTCTCTCCAAGTTCTTCCCTGTGTAATTTTCAATAAAAAATATAACACTCGGAGGGACAGGAAGCTGAGGAAAAAAAAAATTACAACTTACATTGTGTCCACTTCCAGGCTTCGCCGGCTAAAAAAAAAAGGAGAGTAGGGACACAAAAAGGGGCAGCGAGACTTGTTAAGGGTCGGCTATAAATCTCGGCAGCTTGTGCTGTAACTTAAATTAAATGCTGCAAAATCGGCTGGGCAATGGCCAACTCGTGTGGACCCCTGACAGCCACAAAGGAAAGCCAGAAGGAAAATGCGAAGGAACGACTAGCGAATAAAAAACGCGCCGCACGCAGCCCTGCCGAGTTGAAAAATGAGAGGCAAAGGAGTGCACCGAGACGTGAGCCAGGCGAAACAGGAACTTAAATTAAATAGAGTTTTCGAAAACAAGCGGCTAAATATGCTGCAATTGCTGTTCCTCCTACTGCTCCTGCTGCTGCTGCTCCTGTCAGACGTAGGATCAGACGATTTTCCCCATTTCCCAGCTCCATCGCTCAGTTTTTCCATATGCATTCCTGTGAGTCGAGGGTCTGGGAGCCAAAAACGAGACTGCACGTGGCAAACAAAACTCTGGGCCACTTTTAGCAGAAAAGCGGCAAATTTATGGCTGCCAGCATTTGCGTGTTGGCAACTTTTTTTTGGCCAATCCCCCGCCCCCACTGGGAAACCTGAAAACCTGGAAAAAACGATGAAAATATTACATTTTGCACACGTAGAATATAGAAGAGTTAAATTGGCAAAAAACAAGAAAACCAAGCAATGAATTTTCCCATCAAAACTCGGTTATTAAATGGGGTAAACTCAGCAGTCTACGACTATTCAATTTGCGTTAATGGGCTAAAAATATATTGGCAAGGGTCAATTTGGGGGCCCCCTCGATTTCGGCATAAATATTTCCATATATCAACGGCATGCCTCTAAGTATTACGTCGGCAAATCGGCTTACATCTAATTTGATTTCGCCAAATTATATTTTCATAGAAATTTCGTTTGATTTATTTTGTGCCGGTGCGTCGTATTATGCATGATAAATTGGGAGCTAAGCGTCCGCCGCTCGCTGCCTTTCAATTTCGCTACAATTAGTTTTTCAGCGCCCAAAAACTTGGCCAGACAATCAACTGGAAAAACCAATCAACTATTTTCCCGCCCCAAAAAGTGCATTAAAGGGGCGGACCTGCAGCCAGCACTATAAATTAATATGCTGGCGAAAGTATAAAATTGAAATTATGGCCACTGCCAACTAATGAACAGCGATAAAAATAAATACAAGCGACTGGCTTCTGGCGAACTCCTGGAGAAAGTTCGCCTCTTGCACCTGAATGACTTTCGAGCCACCTTCCTCTGCCAGCTGAAACTATGTCAATACATTCTGAGCTCGAGTCCTCAGTTCTCAGAGTCATTGCCGTAAAAACTCGCCCAAAAGTTGCCCAAGTTTGGGCTGCGAAAAGTGTAACCTTTGTGCGTCTTCCAGGGCCGCCCATCAGCCGCCGACTGCGAAATCCGAGCGCCTTCCACGAGCCCTTTCGATTCGGGCCGAACCCGAAAGGACTTCGGCTATTCGGGAGCTTTCGCTCTCTTCATCCTCTCCTTTGCAGACTCTCTTAAGTGTGCGAGTGGTGTGGCGATATATTGCTTGCGCCGCGAAAACGAGATAGCTGCAGCGTAGGCCGCACTGCTCGCACCCGAAAGCTTTGAGGCGAGTGCCACTTGTGACGCTTGGGAATAACAACCTTTAATAAAGCGCGCGCTGACTTTGAGTTTGTCAACACGGAAAAAATAAGTCAGGTCAAGTCAGCCTGAAAAAACTAAGGACTATCTGTAAAATCAATTAATTGTAGAATTAATAATTATTGATACATATGTAAATAAATATCTAAATTCATAAAAAATACTAACTCAATGTTTTTACTTTTACACTTTAAGAAAACAGTTGCTATCATTAATTTTAGAGTAAGGGATCATAACTATTAAACCATTACGAACTAAATTATGAAAATGATGTATTTTGTAAACTTCAAGTTAGTTTTAAGGTTATAGGATGTATTTATTCAAAATACAAAATTAAGATCATGAAGTTATAATACCACTGAATTATTTTCAAACTGAGCCTTGTTTTTTAGTGGTATCGTAAAAATAAGAAACATCATTATTGGAGATGCTTAGCCTTAAGTAAGAAATCTATTGGGAAGTTTATTAATGTAAATAAATACAACCCCGCTGTGCAATAAGATCTGTGTGTGATCTTGGCATATAATCGCGTCTTGATTTAAGTATGAGAAATTAGGCCGGTTAGACCTCGAGTTAGATCCACCTTCAATAACAAATATAAGTCGCCTAATGTACAAACATTAGAAAATAAATACATACATATATAATTTTAAATTCATCAAGGTACTTACCTACCTTAATTTCTTACTTCAAAAATTTAAGTAAGCAACAGTCAACATTTATTTGTAGAGTTAATGCTTACAACTACTTATCAGCTACAACATTAAATCAAGTAGTAAAATTAAAATTATTTTATTTGGGTTTAACGCTATAACCTGTATATATGTAGGTAATCCACATAACAGAATACCTTCTTTAAACATAAGTAATATATTAGAATACAGCCAACAGAGATTTTAATTTTCAGTAAGACTTTCTACAATTGTTTACATCTGAATAAATAAATATATATTAGTAAATAGAAAGATGTATAATAATAAATTCCTGAAAACAGATTTCCGTAGATAACTATAATTTTTTATTGAAAATAAAAATCTGAAAACAGTGCCGACAACTTCAAATAAAAACAAAAAATAATTCAAATAAATAATTCAAATAATTCAAAAATACATCTATAATTTTTAAAATTTCTATTTCAACTTTACAAGTTTGGTTAAATGAATAAGATGGAAAATCCTACCTGTTCCTTTCCTACCAATCCTTTATCCCAGTGCATACCGCCTTGTTTGTGTTTGTGTGCGGGCGACACATGCAACATTCGGTGTTTGTTGTTGGTAGGCAGTGTTGACTTGTTTCCTAGTCGGTGCTCTCTCCCCGGGGATTTACGCTGGCAAATGAAAGGCAGCCGGGCCGGCGGGGCGGGAAATGCATATATAGTCCGCTGGCCATTGTTGTTGCACTTGTTGGTGACTCTGCGTTGTTTGCATCGCTCACACAGGCACAAAGTGGGGACAAGACAAAGTGCGGGGGAGACAGCTGAATGGGACACGTCTAAGCATTTAAGCGGGGGAAAAATGTGGGTTAATGGGTTTTTAGTTGCCCTTTTCATTACTCAACTGGCACCACGCACACGCGCTGACTGCAAATTGTTTTGTTTTGCGCCAAATGCTAATCAAATTGCATTCCACGCGCTCCTTAAGTCGCGCCCTAAGTCCCTAAAGTTCTAACCGAAGTTTGATTGCCTCTCGGCCAGGTAAAACATTTGGCCATGTTGGCCGAAAAACAACAGGGCCCGATATATCCACGCCAGTTCTTGCCACATAATAATGGCAACAGTTTCCTTTCTCACGCTCCGCTGATTAGCATGGGAAACACGCCAGATAAGCGCACTGGGAGAAGATTATGTGACCTAAGGGTCACAGGGAAATCAATTTTAAATGAGTTAATCATAAATATTCTGTTATGAAGTCAGAAATCCTTATATAGCAGCCAGTCAGTAAATTTCTCTGACCAGCCTCTGCTGCCACACGCACAGTATGCACAGAGCAACAAAGGAACTCACCAGTGCGAAAAATATTAATTTTGTGTGAAAGTTGAGCCCTTTTTAAGAGTTAAATAAATATATAAATATATAAATATATAGGGACTATAGTCCAAAGGCTGTTATTGCTACTTCAATATTTAATTCATCTTTTAATTTTAAACTTAATTATAGATATTTTCTTACTGTGCACTGACACATTCTGTCTTTCAAGCGAGTGCACAGCTAATTGAAAATTAATTTAATGACCGCGCCCGCGAGCACGTGGAAAACCTTCGCCTGGATGCGGCCAGGCGTTGGAAAATGCGTGAAACTCGCAGCACTTTCCAGCACTAATTAAATTAGTAGCCGTATGGATGCAAGCCGCGATTTATGAATTACATGCATTCCCGTCGAGCAGGTGCATCATGAAATGGAGGAGGAATATGCAAAATGCGGCACTGACCAAAACGTAAAAATGGCACACGGCACGAGCATTTGCCTAATTGAACATGTGTCCGACATTCAGGTGGAGTGCATCCAGCCAAGGCAAACACAGACAGAAGGTACACCTTTTGCATTTAGTTTTCCGTTCCCGCTACAGCTCTTTACAGTTCATTAATATTGAAGAGCCACTGTGGGGAGGGCGTGGGGGTTGGGTTGGTATATTGGAAATGAAAAGCCAACTACTTTTGTGTGTTTTTAGCATTCCTACAGGGGTTTTTTTACCACTCTCCCTTCTGGTGTTGCTTTTCCATTTTCCATACCGAGTGCCAGCTAATTTAAATTTTTTACTTGTTTGCTGCGGAATTTATGCACGACAGCAGGTAGGGACCACACAAATTGAGGCATAAATTCAGTTGCATTCCCAGCTTGTTTGTTTGTTAATTTAAACATTGCTTTGTCCGTGGATATTAACTAATAAATATTCTAGCTTTGGAATTTTTCACGTCAAAGTAATGGAACATATTTTTTTGACAGCTAAACATGCATTTTAATTTGCTTTTAATTTTTTTGTGGTTTCAAATCATTTTTGGGTAATTATAAATCGAATTATAAAAAACATTTAGCTGGAGGTTGAATTTTAAAAATGTTTTTAGCTTAAATTAAACACAATTCCCTTGAAAGCCAACGCTTCAGATTACCTTCTATCATAATCACTTCACATATTCATCAAAATCTTTCAAGATATTATTACTGTTAAATACTTACATTGACCATGGTAAGATAAACCAAATTACCTAACCAATTTATGAAACCGTAAATTGCTTAATAAATAATCAAGCTCTATTTACATATTCTGGCTGTTAAAATAACCTGGCTAAGGTCATAAATTCGTAATAACTTTAATGGCAGACACTTGATGGACACTCGAAAGTGTTTTTAATTTCAATTAATATACAAGCCACTCGACGAGGAAAATACAGTCCCACTGAAATGGACACACAAGTGAGTTCGGTACTTGACCAGGACTCAACTCAATCTCGACGGCTCCGAACGGAAATCAACTCAAGTGGCATCTGCCTTTGATGGCTGCCCTGCTGTCCATCCATCTGCAGTTGCAAGGGAAAGCGGGAAAACTGGGGAAAAGCGGAAAAAACGGCAAAAACTGGAGCAGCTGAAAGGGAAGCAGCCGTAAATACCTTAAACTTTGCTTAAACTTTCGTCGCTGGCCAAGAAAATTAGCAATGATAGCCGCGTCATCGGCTTAAGGGCTCCCGCTGCCATAAAGCCCTCATTAAGGGTTAAGCTTAAGTTAAACTTTCAGCTGCTTTTGTTAAATTCCAGGCTAGAAAAAATGTACCAACCAGTTTTGTGCGGCTGAAATATCCTGCTCTAAGCAGGAAAATTATTAAACAATGCCCAGGGACTGCAGGACAAGGTGGTGAGGAGATGAGACAAGGATGATGACAATGAGGACCCTGGTGCATGCAGCTATGAAAATGGCAAAGTGCTGACCTAAGCCCACAAACAAAATGGGATGCCACACAGGCACACGCAGCAAAAAAAAGTCCTTGATATTTTATGAGACATTTATTCATGTTCTTATTTAAGTTGTGAAAAATAAATATATTACGCCCTGGAGCTTTAAGAAATGTAATTAATTTAAAGTGCCCTAAATTTGAGCCCGTTTCTCAGGACCCTCTGCGTTTCCCATTTTTTGAGCAGTGTGTCTGGAACTACACACAGAAAACAAGACAACAAAAAAAGTGTCACAGCAGCTCAACACAAAAACTCAAATTCCAAGCCCTCGAGTTCGACTCCGGCTGAAAATGAAACTGAACCCGGAGCAAGTGAACCCGTCCCCTGTCCCGATGTAGTCTGTCGCTGGACAGAACATGACGGAGTGTCAGTGGCTCAGAGCAACAAAATCCCAATGTAGCCAGTGATAAGGCCAACTACGGAGCCACGTGTTTGCTTTTCAATTTGTGCCAGCAGCCGGCTGTGGAATTATGAATAGGCCGGGCGCAAAAACAAAGCGCCCGGCAGCAGATAGACATCGTGAATGGGCCAAGTGGAACGGCTTTCAGGGGCAGCGTGTCCGGTGGGGACTAAAGGGGACTACACGGAGAGCGTTGGAGCATTCATTGAAGCTAAACAGGATGTGTAGCAAGGTGAGGCGGAGAGAGGATTCCGGGAAAAAGGGATGGCACGGGATGAGTACGCCTCGATGCCGACAGGCAAAGGAAAACAACTTTGTGCAAAAGTTGTACTCGATTTGTGCTCCACTTTGGACTCCTGTCCGTGTTCCAATTCCTGTTTTCTATTTTTTTCTCGTCATTTCACTACTTACGGCAAGTTGCAGCGCATGAAATGCAAATGTTCATCTGCAAGGATTCAAAGTCACAACGGCTGAACATACAAATTTGATGGTAAACTCTCTGATCGCTCCAGCAATCCCCACAGAAAATATGCAGACATCAAAGTTAAGGGTATGTATTCAGATGAAATCAAAAGTTCTTATTCATATCTAGGCTTCGTCTTACAGAGAAGAGGAGTGAGTACACAAGGAAATAATAAAAGAAAAAAACTTCAATGATGATGAGAGCAAGGAGAAGCGCACCGACGACATTATCTCGTGGGACGCCGACTTCCTTAAGGTTGATCAGGGCACGCTGTTCGAGCTGATCTTGGCTTAAATGAGTTATAATTAGCAACTAAAGTAAGATCATGCGGCTTCTGCTCATATATCCGCTCCTGCTGCTTCTGCCGCGAACTACTGCCACTACTTCTACTCACCGTCTACATGGCCACCGTCTTGCAGGTCAACTCCAAGAATCCCTTGATATCAAGATAATTGGCCGCCAAGATCAGCTTTCCTGATCAACCTTAAGAAAGTCGGCGTCCCACCGGATAATGTCGTCGGAGCGCTTCTCCTTGCTCTCATCATCCTCTGTCGGCTGGGGATCATCCTTGTGATAATGAGCCCAGGTCAGCACCTTACGGAGAATCGTCGAGTTGACATTGGGCAACGGCATCACCGCATTCTCATCGTCCTCCATGCCGCAATCCTCCAGCATAGTCTTGATGGTGCCCGAGCACTTGGCAATTTGGATGTCGGTGTCAAAGATCTCGTCGTCGGACGATTGTAGCTTGATGCTCGACATGATGCTCGGCATTTGCGATTGTTGGATGGATTCTTAGCGTACATCAAACAATTTACGTCGTAATAACTCAAATTTTAGTCGTAATAACTCAGCAGCGCAGATTTCCAGAAAAATAAATAATAAGTAAATAAATAAGTATTAAAGAAAATCGTAAAAATATGTAGAATTGAATTGGGATATATATAATAAATACGAATCGTTCGGCCTTATAAAAATATTAGTTGTATTACCCTCGAAAAGTCACCGAAAACAGTAGGTTTTTGTAAAATTTTAAGTGATAAGGCATTGAGAACAATTTTAGAACTATAAAATGAAACCTTTGAATTAAATCATTTTATAACATTTAATAAGTTATATAATTCTTTTTATTAATGTTGTGGTATTTACGTTAAATAAACAGAGCTCGCCGGACCGGATCCCGTATCACTAAATGTCGCAAGAGACCAGTTGCTCTCGGAATTGAAAGAACCGCTCAATTCCCCTATTTCTTTTTGCGCCTTCGGTTTATATGTGGACAGATAGAACTCCTTTTCGTTCTCTCTACCACGCACTGCCTGCAATGTACAACCAAAGCAGCAACAAAAACTTATAAGTTGCGTTCAGAGGCGAACGAGATAGTTTTTTAGGTTTAGTATTTTTTCTCGCCGATTACAATTGAGCTGTTCTGCACTGAAAGATATCGTTATTTTAAGTTTCATTCCGTTTATTTTTGGGAAGGGATTCGAAAAATAAATGGGTTGAGTTTAATGTACGACCTCTGGTAATAATCTTTAAATAATACATAATATTATTTGCTTTCATTGATTTTAATATATAAAGCCCTTGCAGAATGATTTTCGATTTCGGCTTAAAAACTTCCAAATTATATAGTGCCTTTAGTTCCAATACAGATCGAGTATGCGTAAAATATAACCCCCATCAATATAGCCTTGTGCAACCACTCATAGATTTAAAGATCAGTCAACCATTACACAAAAACATAATACAGCAAAATATATTCGACTCAGCAGCTGCAGCAGATCCAAAATAAAAATAAACTCATCCACAGAGATAAACCGTTAGACTCTATTTAAGCATCAAAATGAGTGTTCAAGAGCGGAAAACCCAGATTCTGGAAAAAAGGAAACTGATGGGGGACAAGAGGCAGAGCATGGGAATGAAGAGTTTCTACGCCTCGTTCATTGGGAGCATCTTTAGGGCGAGCGAAGAACCGCATTACTCCTTTTCGTTCATGAAAAGGCGCCACAAGAAAGACAAGGACTTTGTAGATCCCAATTATGAGGACGAGGCAGTGACTGAATACATTCCAATCTATCAAACCACGTTCGATGACGATAGAGACCCCACGCATGAACCCACATTCGCCAATCACCGCATACCGCTGTAAGTCTCCTCTTACTCCCGATGATGATGAGTCTTCCAACATATATCACCCTCCTCCAGGCAAATCCGCTGTTTGGAGCGGTATCACAACTCAAAGAGGGAGTATGCCCAACAGTTCAAGCGGGAGATAAAGCTCCTGATCGACAATCAGTCGACAGCCGAAAGTGCCTGGCAGTTCGTAAGGTAATCGAGAAAAATATATAAAATTAAGGAATTAACTAAAGCTATAAGTATATATTAAATCCCTTTCAGGACCATGGCCTATACAACCCTTTGGCCGCCGTTGCACACAAGAAAGGAGCTCAAGATGTTTGAAAAAGACTTTTGCAAACTTTCGCCAGCTGAGCAGCATAGATACGATAAAATAATGTCTACTAATTTTACATGAAGGTTCTTAAACTCAATTCATAACTCCTTAAATACAACAATTGTAACAAAAAAAGAGCCCCAGAATGTGAAAATAGATTAAAAAAAAGTAATATAACTGCGAAAACTATTAAAAAACGTTTAAACTATAAAAAGGAAATGTGACTGCTTATTTTATTGGAAATAACCTGGAGCTTATGGCTGACTTAAAGCTCTATTAAGCAATCTGATCTTAGTACAATATTAGTCATATATTGGTAAACAAATATTCTTCATATCCTGCTTTAAACTCAAAAATAATATATTTTAAAGCCTTTTACCAATTTTTAGGTGCTAATCTCTACCGCAATTTAGATATCATAATCGTAGTCAATAACTCTCTCTCTCTCTGTGTGAGAATCAGACTGCCGAAAGCTCTTTGGTATTATCTGTCTCAGAGCCAGCTTAAAAGCTCGCATCGTGGTCACCGAACCGGCTTATCATCTCCCGATAGTATTTAAAGGTCTTCTCCGCAAGCTCGCGATCAGTTCGCGAAGCGCCTCGAAGTTGATCTCAGTTTAAGTCCCGCTCCCGGTTCTCAGGTTCGAGGTCGTCGTGCGTAATCGGCGCGCGTTGTGATTGAATTAGCTGTAGATTTTTTTACTATATACGTGCTGTGGGAAATATCCCGTAAGATGAAGTCAACACGCCAAGTACTTGGGATTTTTTGGACCAGTTGTCTGCTGCCGTTCACCGTTCTACAAATTGTGCGGGCCCAAGGAAGTTAGTACCAAAACTCTACTGAATCACTCCACCGATGAGTCATTAAGTTTGACAGGTCACCGGTAGTTATCTACATACGTCATGAGCTTCACGGGGACTCAAAGATAATTAAGACGCCAATATTCCCATGTGAATGACTTTATTTCAGTGCACTCGTGTGATTTTTAATGTTCCTCAATGAATTTAATGGGTCGACTCGTCACACAAACACAGATTACATTCCCAAGCCTCCTCCTATCGCAGATTGTCTGGGAAGCACCAAGGGCTTTACCGCTGACAATGAAGTTGTTTATTATTTTTTTCTATTATCAATATAAAATAGTGTCATTTCCTAGTAGGGAAATATTTTAGATTGATTCTTTATTTATAAAACAATTTATAAAACCATTTCAAATATTATTCTTGGATTCTTTATATAAAGGTTACAAGTTACCTTGTTTTCCTATACTGCTTTTACGGTTTATGGCATTGACTCACATGGAAATTACTTCAATTAAACAAGTGTAAACAGGTTGACTAGTAATAAATATAAGATACTGTCATCAATTCACTTGTTTTGCATACCGAAAGAATATATTTTGATATTCAAATTATATACAAGGGCACTGAAATCAAGATCAATTTAGAAATTAAATCAATATCTTCATTTAAAAGCTGGAGCCACTAATTAATCAATCGAATTTCACCTCAAATAAATGTAACATTAAATCTGTAGATCATAAAAATAAGTAATATCCGTTACAGACGAAGGCATGACCTGTTAAGTTTATTTTCTCTTGATCAGCCCATTATCATGGATTTATTTGAGAAGGCCCAAATCGAAATATCATATATTAAAGCCACCCCTTTGCTTCCCTACTATTATTTTGTATAACACCTTCTTTTGAATTTCCCCAACAGGCTGTACAAATCCCAGGCAGGATCAAGGAGTATGCTTATCCATATACGACTGCCCCACTCTGCTTGCCTTGGTCCAGCAGAGTTCCGTCAGCAATCAGGACAGGATGTTCCTTCGGGACTCCCAGTGCTACAATGGATACGGCCGAATGCCCCATGTCTGCTGCCCGCCAGATCGAACCACCAGCACCACCACCACCACCACAGCTCGAGCCGTGACATCTCCAACCAGAAATGGCGGTCAGCAGGGTCAACAGGGTCAGGGCGATCAGTTGCCCTCGCCTCCCAGATGCGGGCCACACTCTTTCAGCGACAAGATCTACAACGGCAATGACACGGCTCTGGATGAGTTCACTTGGATGGCGCTTCTGGAGTATGTTGATCGTAAGAAAAGTTTTTATTTTAATTAAAATAATTTTATTTCTATTCTTTAATTGTATTATTAATTTTCTCTTAAAAGGCAGAGGACGTCGTGAGCTCAGTTGCGGTGGCAGTCTGATCAACAGTCGCTATGTCCTGACCGCTGCCCATTGCGTGATTGGAGATGTTGAAAAGGAAGTGGGCCGTCTGTAAGTAGACATATTATCTTTAACCTTATAGATAGAAAATATTTAATTATACATTTATTTACAACGTTGCAGCACCACAGTTCGGTTGGGTGAATATGACACCAGCAAGGATATCGATTGCATCAACGACGACTGCAACCAGCCCATCGTCGAACGGGGCATCGAGCGGAGCATTGTCCATCCCCAGTATGATCCTGCCAACAGGAACAGAGTCCACGATATAGCCTTGTTGCGACTCGATCAGCCCGTTGTGCTCAACGAGTACATCCAGCCAGTTTGCTTGCCCTTGGTCAGCACACGACAGGCCATCAGCACGGGCGAGATCCTAGTGGTCAGCGGCTGGGGACGTACCACCACAGGTTGGTTGAAGAAAAGCCATTGGAGGTTTTTAGCTCATTAAGTCCTCTTTTTCACAGCCCGCAAGAGCAACATCAAACAGCGGCTGGATCTGCCGGTCAACGATCACGACGACTGCTCGCGGAAGTTCGCCACGCGGCAGATCAGCCTGATCAGCTCGCAGCTGTGCGTCGGCGGGGAGTTCTACCGCGACAGCTGCGACGGCGACTCCGGCGGACCGCTGATGCGGAGGGCGTACGACCAGGCCTGGTACCAGGAGGGCGTGGTCTCCTTCGGCAACCGCTGCGGACTGGAGGGCTGGCCGGGGGTCTACACACGCGTTTCCGACTACATGGACTGGATCCAGCAGACAATCCAACCGTGAGGTTGGTGGCAGCGAACGCTGGTTTTGTTCATTTGCAGTTTTAATTAAAGTCAAGTCGAGAGTGTTTTTTGGGCCAATGGCGCTCGTCTTTTAATTAACTTGCATTCAATGCGATTTTATCAGCTGCTGTTGCCACGCTGCGTATACGTAATGCGCTTACAGCCGCGCACAGTTTGCGGTAATTAAAATAGCTGTTCTTCTGCGCTCCCAAGAGCCGCCGAGTGGAATAACTTTCGAGTTGCTGCCAACTTGCCCAGCGGCACCTTCTTAGCGCCCTCAACGATTTTCTATGTAATTTGGCAATGAATTTCTATTATGCAAGCAGCGCGCCGTTCTGGTATTCCGCACTTTCCAGCCCTGAGCCTGCACTTGTTTGCTGGCTGATTGCATTGCTGCGTGCAGCGTGGAGCGTGGAGAGGCTGGAAAACAAAGTAGACAATAGCTGGCCTGGCTCATTAATTGTGTGTGCGCGCAGAAAGGTTAATGATGCCTGCAGGAACCAGTTAGCCAGGACAAAGGAATGGTGTGAGCCATTGTGGCTTGGATATCTTGACCAGTCTTGCCCAAAAAACCCAGCGGAGCACAAATATATTCCCCTTAGAAAGACCGGAAAATAATACAATAGATAAGCGTTTAAAGTGTCCTAGAAAACCCATTTTATAAAATACCAGGCGCATAATAATAATTTAATTATAAGATAAAGTATTTTTTATATACATACATACATATGTATGTATGTATACTCTTCCGCGATTCGCAAGCGCCTCTTCCGCGATTCTTCCTTAATTCGCTATAGATTCTTCAGCGACTCGTCGGCGACTCTTCCGCGAAGGTTCCGAGACACGCCGGCGATTCTTCCGCGACTCTTCCGCGATTCCCCGGCGACTCTTTCGCGATTCCCCGGCGACTCTTTCGCGATTTCCCGGCGACTCTTTCGCGATTCCCCGGCGACTCTTGCGCAATTCCCCGGCGACTCTTGCGCGATTCATACACAATGCTTTCGGTACCGGGTATTTCGCAGTCGGTCACACTCGACTGTAGCTTTCCCACTTGTTTTTCAATATTTTTGTGAAAAAAACAAATCTTAAAATATAGCTGAAGATATACCCTATTATGTCCAACAAGTTTAAAACATTCTATTAAGTAGTTTATTTTTAAAAAATTCTCTTTTTTTCCCTGTGTTACACTGGTATAGCCCCTTAATGTACTATATGCAACAGGAAGGCATCTCCTACCCCATACAACATATGTACGCATATATTTTTGATCATCATCACCAGCTTATTACATTTGTGAAAATTTTCTTCTGCCTTCCGCATTAATAAAAGTAATTTACTATTCTTCAGGATCGAAGTAAAATTTTCTGTAAGCTATATTACCCCTTTATCCTTCGGGTATTCATCGAGAAATTCAAGATTCATTAATTTAGCATTTTCTCTGTTTTGGGAGCCACTCCAACCTTAATTTACTTTCTTTTTCGGGTTATCAGTTGCCAGAAACTTGAGGGAACTTTTGCAAAAATAGAAAAAGAAATTATATAAAGTCCCAAACGCAGCTGAACTCTCTGGCCATGTGTGGCTAAATGCGGCAACCGAAAACACAAAAAACACTTTTGCTAAATGCTGGCGAGCGAAAAACTTGTAATTCAATTTTGAGGGGCCAACTTTTACCCAAATGCAAGCCAAATGTAATTAACACGCACACAGACACTCGCACTGGCACTGGGACTGAGAGCCCTCTGCAATGGAGTGTGGAAGGCGACTTGTTCACCTGCCAGACGAACCGGCAGTCAGACAGATAGACCCCGCCCAAGCCAAGCCCAGGCCCAGGCCCAGGTCCCACCTCAATCCCACGCCCATCCGACTGCCGTCGATTGGCATGGAGTGTGTTCAGGATCGCACTCTAACTCGACGGCTGTGCGAGTGGCCAAGTGGGTGGCGGCCTCCGTCAGTTACAGGCTTAATTGAGTTGTGTTCGCAGCATTTAAAATGGCCAACAGCGCTAACGATCCGGCATGAAACACCATGGAAAATATCAGACCAACAGGATTCCTTTCATAAATATTAAATTTCCATAAATGTTACAAAAAAGACGATTTAATTGCTTAGTAATTAAAACATCCTCTTACACAAGAGTCTGCAATTAACAACTAACATTAAAATAATGAATAGCGGTATTTTTCAGACCAAGCTCGTATTGTTTCATTCCAATCATGACAATAGTTATCGAAACGGACCTTTTTTAAAGTAAAAAAAAGTTTTTGCATATAAAAACTGCTTAAAGAATATGACAATTTAAATTATTATTGTTCTGTGTTCTCATAAAATTAACCGCAAAGCATAATTACTATTTATTGCATGCTCACTAATTAATGTAAGCAAGCAAATATTAAATAAAATAAAATGATAAACTGAGCTAAATATAATTACATTAAAATGACTAAAGTGCTACCTGGTTAAGCCTATATAAATATTAAATTCACAAAAAGATTGGCTTTTAAGGAAGCAGTACTAAATTGCTAACATAGAAGGATGAACTAACATAAATAATTCATTAATAATTGCATTATCTTGCCATCCGATTTAAATTACATTCTTTATATAAACAATATTTTAAAAGCAAAACAATAAACACCTTCAAAATGCTATCAAGTATACCCACCGTGCAACTGCGGCGTCGGCAGCACACAAAATTGGATTAAATGCCGACGATTTGCAAGCAAAATACCGGCCCCGTGCCGAACAGAAAACACAAAATTTAAGCTTAAGTGGCCAAAATGAAATGTTAGCGCTGTTGCCACGAATGAAAGCGAAAAGAATTTTTAAACAAACAGCCAGTTGTTGCACAAAAAACGGAAAACAGATGCGGGCAACTGTCGCATAAATCTAAACCATTTTTTTAGCAAACGAAAAATAACAAAAAAGAGAGCAACGGAGTCAGAGTCACAGTCACAGTACGAGGACATCGGGACAAATTTGGTGATTGATGAATTGAGTGAACGTTACGCATCCGCCATGTGGGCCGGGCAAAAAGTTGCAATAATTTCATTTAACATGCATAGCCAAACTGTCGCAGTCACAACGCAAAAAGCGGGACTGATACCAAAGAGTCCAAGAGTCAGAGCCCCACGCCAGAACGATTCCCGATTTTAGTGAAATTTATGACGCTGGCGCACACTCGTCACAACTGCCAAAGTCCATTTCGCAGCCCCTCTTGTGTTTTTTAAATGGACTTCAATTGCTGGAACACATCTATGCGGAATTTAGAAATATTTTCATGGGGCAAAATGGGCAGACTAGCTCGCAATTTAAGAAACGAGTCGGGCAATGGGTTCGCAAATCCATTTTATTCGTTCGATACCCAGTATGCGAAGGCTGAACTTTTGATTACTGCAGCAGTAGTGTGGGCGGAAATGATGGCTGTGGGAGCGAGTGGGGTCTAATGCGATTTGCGCCTGCCTGCCTGCTGATTGTTACCGCCGATTTTCCATCGGCCACATCATTTGCCGTTTGCAGTTGCCGTTTTTCCAATGACATTATTTACTTAGCATTTGCATTTCGAATTTTGCATGCTGTGCATTGCCAATTGCCTGTGCAAACATATACATACGTAATGCCAAAGGACAGTAGTTGATTTTTACGTCTGCTGATTGTGTGTGCTTGTATTATGTTGATTTGCCCCCAAATAATGTATGGTACAATTAATTTTGAAATGGAAATCATACCCCCTTGGTCACAAACGAGCTATGCATTTACAAAGTAGCTGCTGCCGAGTTATTTCCACTGTTGAAATATGAATTCCTTGTGACTCAAAATTATCGACAAGCAGGCAATCAATTGACAAAAGGTGACCTCTTCTCCGTTCAGAGTTTAAAACTTAAACGAGTAAAATTCAATTTTGTGGATGCAGCTTCGTTTTTTTCGTGTTTTTTGTCCAACAAAATAAAACTGTCCAACTTGCAGTCTCAGCTATTTTGCTGGAAACTCAAATAGAATGCACGAAAGTATTCTAAAAGCATTTTCCGCTTTCGTACGCTGGAACAGGGGAAATTTAAAAAATTCGAAAAATACCCAGCAGCCCAGCTTGGCGATGCTAAAATGTTTGATTAAATTTTCATTCTCGAGAGCAGAATTTTGCGGTTACTCATAAGCATTTCAGGCAGAGGCCTCTACCTCGGCCTGGGCTCAAAAGTTTCGAATCATTTGGGTTAAAATATGGCCCCCAGGTAAATGCGATGATGAGGCAATTTATTTGTGTTTATTTTTGGCATTCGTTTTTCCTTTTTCCTCCCTTTCCCTTTTACTTCTTTGTCGATACATATTTTACAGGGCCCTCGCCCCTGCGATGATTAAGTGTTTGCTGCCAGGGCAAGTATTAATAAACTTGTAGCACTCGTGGCTAAAAAAAAAGTGAAGCGAAACCCGAGTGTAAGGCAAAGGAATGACCAGCGAGCACAGCCCAGCTTGTAAAGGGAGCGACAATATAATTTAAATTTATTTAACAACCAACTTGTTAAAACCGTAAAGTGAGTGGGATGAAAAAATAACGCACACACACTCGCCGGCAGCGGAAACTGCACCGCAACAGCATTAAGTAGCTCATTAAATTTCCTTAACCAACAGAAGAACACAACGCAAACAAGCCACTGGCAGACCAACTGACTTTTCCTTTTTATTTTGTAAGTAGAAAATATTATAGTAGAAAAACGGCGCCAAAAGAAATGAAATCGCCGGCATGGGCTATATGGTTGTGTGGGCGTAAGGGGCGTTCTGGTCGTCCGCCCCTGAAAGCGAGCGAGCGAGCTGTAAAAAATCCCGTAAGTGTATTTTTATTGCGTATAAAATGCATTTTGCAATGCCACACAAAACTCAAGTGGTGAGCGTTCCGAGCGGAAGTTACGACCAGCGGCGCTAGGACCTCAAAACCACACTCACACACACTCCCCGCTTTTTGTGGCTGTGTCGGCAGCGGCGGCGGGTTTATGTGTGCGTTAGGGAGAATCTTGATGTCAGAAGTTATGGACTACGTACGAAATCAAGGAAGTCATACGAAATTTCCTTACTCGTGCCTGTGTGCAATTTCTAAATAATATTCATTAAAAGCTGGGCAATCAAGTGGAAGCAATCGCAACACGGAAATAAAATGTGTAAATATTTATGGGTATGCTTAAGTATCATAAGTAAGCTTACGTTAAATAATGCTTTATGCATACTTCAAACAGTAACAGGGTCTTAGGTAGTTTCTTGAATATATAAATAAATATAATAAATACTTCTTGAAAGAATAAGGAGGAATTATACAAAAACTTCAATGACTTACGACAATAAATCCCCATTTGATGCACTCAGATGTACACCAAATGTATTCATGATATACTGTCAAGTCCCCGCAAGACTTAATCATACTTTCCCCCCTAAAAGCCAATTTCTTTAGCCAGAGCAAATACCCCTTTCGAAGGAAAACAAACGAGTTGTTGGCAAGCAATGATTGCTCAGCATTGCTACTTGTTGTTAAATATGTTACACAAACAACATTCATTACACAGCAAGTGGTGGGTGGTCGGGCAGGTGTGGGTGTGGGTGTGGATGTAGACGGGCTGGGAATATGAAGCAAACACTTATGTTTACGGTGGGAAATTGGCTGTACAGCGCAAGAGTCTAGGAGGGATATTGTAAAAAGGTTAAAGTTAAGCAGGGTGTAGAGCGTAACTCGTTGCATGTTCACTCAACCAAGCACTACCCAGTGCGTGTGGGCGATATCAATCGTAATCCCCAAAGGGTTCACCCATTACTTATGAGCTATATTAACATATATTACAGGTGCTAAGATGTGAAGGTTAGAGATCGAGAGCCCCTTTACAACTAAGGGTTACGCAGGACATTATAAATCAAATAAAATTAGGACTAACGTAGGCCTTAACTAATACGTTACACATTATACATGCAAAAACAGGTTGCCAAGGCACTTAAATGATGAAATGGGCTCCCAGGGCGTATGAGTAATATTTAACTATAAGTGATATAAATCGCTTTCACCCAAAGGTTGCTTGTTTGAGTGATAGAAATCTCACCGAAAATGTGCTATAAAAATTATATTTAAGTGAATGCCGGCGATCATGCATGATGGAAATGCCATTCACCCAAACGTTACCCAGTGCGTATGAGTAATAAAAATCCTTTGCACTCCGAGTAGCTTGTGTGCGGCGGGGCTGTGGCTTGGCAAGCTTTAAGTTATGCATACTTTTCGGCTTTTTTGTAACTCTCTTCTGGAGCGCAATTAATTATAATTTTTTTCTCCGGCTATGCTGGCAACATATGTATGTATAAGCACGGACACGGGGTGTTGGCCAAACATTTTTTAAAATATATATATACATATATGTATGTACAAGGGCGGACACAGACTGTCGGCTCACATGTGCCGGAAATTGGCGCACACCTTGCAGCCATGCAGTGGCAAGAATTTTTTCCATAAGCATCATAAAACCAGGGAGTGACCGGACGATGGCCAGGCAGATTGCGGCAGGTCGGGGCGACGACGAAGGGAGACTCGGCGTGCGGAAATTATAATTTATAGCTCAGAGCTGCGGATGCCGGAGTATTCACTGTGATTTTTTCACGTGTGCCTTGGTTTTCCTTCACAACGGCGACTTTAAAATTGGTACAACGTGGGCATTAATTGAAGTTGGCTATTAGAATTGGCTAACGGATCGAGGTTGAAAGTCCACTCAGGCATGAATCATTTTCTATGCGAGTTTCAAAGTGTCAGAGCGGGCTGGAAAAATACAGAAAAGAAAAACCTGAAACAAAGTTTCCAATTTTTTTTTTTTATTTAATCCTGTGTGTGCAGCATGAATTGGGGTGGAATATATTCTTTGTGATGCTGAAACTCATTTGGTGTGAAGCTTCTATAAAATACTTAAAGCGCGTTTAAGCGCTTTAAAGTGCTTCCACTGGAAGAAGCAGCGATTAAAGTATTCCGCACTAATGCCTGTGAAAACCGATGCTTAAATCAATGCCAGGCCTGACTGCATTCACAGCCCCTGATTGCCTATGATGTATGAAGCCTTTGCAAATTACTTTCGGCTGAGCAATTATTCATGACTGTTTATTTTTGCGGGCTAGGCGAAACCAAAACAAAACAATAAATTGAAAGGGTAATTGATTAATTTTAAAGAATGCATTCAGCCAGGGGCGGGACTGAATTAAAGAGCACAATTTTGCATTGCGACTCCTTGCCATTGTTCGCTGCATAAACATTTGTTAAGTTGACCTTTTCCAGGTGTTTACACAGCACAAACAAGACTCCACTCAGAGGCCAACAACAAAAAAATGGCCATAAAATAGCTTTTGACAAATGACGCACTTCCTGTCAGCACATATACATACATAAAAACACACCCACCCACACACAGCGGCTGAACATTTGTCTCCTATCGGCGGAAACTTGCGAAAAAAAGGTCGCTACAATCGGACCACGTTTAAACATTAAATCTTTCACATTGTTACACAGTTAAACAATGAAATAATTCATTTATTGTTTGAATTTATTTATGAGTCTGCCTATCAAATATTTAATATGCAAATTGCGGCAGTTTGTTTAAATGCAATTTAGTGAAAAGCGAAAAACGACAGCCGCGTCGAGGACTTCGGTCAGAGCTAAAGTCTATATATTTAATTAGTAATTCAGCCTTATGGGTGGAAGGATTTAATTGCAGATGCTCAGATTTCTGGCATACTCTCCATACTCTTTTTTTTGGCAAATTAATTTCAGTTTGAGGCATATAAAACCGAATTAAATGAGGCAGATTCATTGCTTAATTAAATTTATTATTTGTGGCACTTTTTTGTTTGAACTAATTAGCCGGAGATTGCGTGGCGTACGTATAATTGCAAAAATAAATGCGCTAATTAAACCATTTTGAAATGGAGTAAATAGCATAATTGGCCTTGCAAAACAGGATAAACTTTAGCATCCCAGACTCAAATCCGTTTTCATGAGATAGTCCACCCGCCGCCTTTGCCTGGGAGTCAGTTGGAAGAATTTGGTGACGAAATTATTCAGTTCTCGCTTCGAATGCAAAGGAGGCCAACGCGTTTTATAGCAAAGGATTCTGTAAAGCCGAGAAAATGCAAGGGTAAACTTTGCGATTTCATTTAAAAGTTTTTGGGCTCACCTTTTGAGGAAGTACTGGTCGCATATATTGGGTTGATTGGCAATAAAGTGTTCCATTTCCCGGAGGAACTGCTTGTCGTACTTGTCCTGGGCGTCCAGGTACCGCACAAAGCAGTTCAGATCACTGTGAAGGGAGGAAAACTAAATAAATTAAAGCTGGAAACCTTAATATATTCCATACAGACTATGAGAACTCCTTCATGTTGTAACTGGGCTGCAAGCTGATGTCGGCATCGTCCTTGAACTCCGATCTTGGCGCACACCAACTGTTCAGTTCTTTCAGGACATTGGCTTCGTACCGGGAGCTGTGGAGTTCAAGCTGGGACGAGGACCTGTTCCTGGTGAGCAGCAGCTCCACCTTCTTGGCCGTGTTCTGGGCTCGAACTATTGATTCTTGGCTAAAACGGGTGACAGGCACCTTCATGCCCCGCAGCGCATCCCCCAACGAGGTGCTGGACTGTATGGAAGTTACACTACTCCGCGGGTGCGGGGGGATCCTAGGGGACGAATAAGTATCGATCGACATTATGAGAATTTCTCACTGCTCTACGGGAATTTATAAGTGCCGGCCGACAGCTGTGTTTGAGTTATTTTAAATGGCATTCCCAACCCGAAACGCACTTTGATCGAACAATTAATACTTTCATAAATAAGCCGCATAGCTGTCACTCTCAGCAATATGGGCATCGGCATCCATGGAGGATTTTAAGCCCCTGGTGTTAATTAATAATAATGGAAATATCTGTGAACATCGTCGAGATTTATCAAATGATATCTGGAAATGCGACACTCTGCCGCATTTTGTTTGCACAGCCATTCACATTGGCATTCCAAAAATCATGCATTAATTTTTTTAATCAACAATCAGACTTGCGCAAAGATGCGGCAAATGAAAACAATGCAAAAAATGCTTTAAAAACATCGCATACAATTAATGCAGGCAATGAGTATGCAATTAATATGCGTCTGGTATGGAAAATAATTGTATTAACGTGGGAGATTGAGAATATTATATACTCTGTAGTTAATATATGGTACAAAATGGCTTAAGGATATAAAATATCCAACAGATATGGAAAAGTAATACAAATTAATCGAAATAATTTAAAGTAAACAAAAGAAATAAGTAAAAAATTTGTTCCTTTATTATAGTATGAATAATTTAGCATCTTTCCTTATTATTTCCAAAATTTTTAAATACTTTTTCTACTACCAGGTGTACCGGTATGAAATGAGCGTTCTTTTGTGAAAATAATTTTTTTTTTAACTTTTGGATCTTTCCCATAGCTTTTAAACGGTCAGAAATTGTTTGTTGTGCAACATTTAACATTTCTGCCATTTGCTTTTGACTCAAAGTGTCATCTCCATCCAATTCGGCGTCTTCAAAATTTTTTGGTGGTTTTCCATGGTCTTCATTTCTCACATCAAAATCATAATTTCTGAACCGTTGAAACCATCTTTTGCTTGTAGCTTCTGATAGAGCATGAACACCATATGCCTCAACAAGCATTCGATGCGACTCTGCAGCATTTTTCTTCAAATGAAAAAAAAAAAATTAATGCTTTCCGCAAATCATCACTTGCTGGTACAAAATTCGACATTTTTAACACGATGAGAAAATATGTTGTTGTCTGTTCAATAACTTGATGTATACTAAATATGACTCACAGATGTCATAGCAAACAAACAAACAAAAAATAAAGGCTCGTTCACAACAAATGTTCCCTATCGAGACATTTGTATCTTGACGCTCACTTCATACCGGTATACCTGGTAAAGGTATTCAAAATAATTAAGAGTGTATAATCAAGGGATATCCTGTAAATATTTATTTAAATATATATACAATACACAAAAATATGCTCTATTATGATTTAATGTTAGCATAAACTATCAGATCTCCATCTCGGTATATTTATTGACTCACGTTTATAATTAATATGGCTAAAATACCACCCATGATTAACGGAAAATACTTAATAAGATGGATTGCATGTCGGTAGTTCTTACACTCTTATACCCTGGAATTGGGTATATCAGTCAGAAAATTATTTCGCACATTTTTGCGGCATTAAATATGCATTCGGGCGTTTAATTTCATTTTCGCAACCGGTCCGGGTTCACGATGACGAAACTGAGCCATCGGGCGAGTCGAGAGCCGCAGAAGTGGCCCATCGAGAGATGGCAACTGGCGCCGACATGAGACCTGGCCAAATGTTTGCCCAGCAAAAACATGGCCGCAAATGCTGTGTCTATTAAGGGCACATTTAACCAAAGCCCGGGCTCTGGCACGTGTGCAATGAAAACAAACGAGCCCATTATTGTTACACTTTTCCTTTGGCCGACTGGCTGGCAGAAAAGCCCATTAATGATGTGTTATGGCCTCAAGAGGCTGGCCTAGACGATCCTTGAACTCTGACCACCGGGCAGCAGGCAGCAGCGCCTCTGAATTGAACTCTAATTGCACATAATGAATTGCACACATTAGGTCAATGAACAGTCCCGATTCGGATTGGCACAAAGTGCCTAATGGAAATGCAATGAACTATTTATGGGCAATTGGCAAAACTTTGGTCACGCTCCTCTCGCATTATTAAAGCGTGTAAGTTCCCTTTAAAGGACTCGCCGAATTTGCGTTGGCTTTTTGGCAAAACATTTGTGGCCATCAGCCGACAAATTGCAAGCGCGTCCCCACGGAGCCCTAATGACAAAATACTGACTAAAATGTTAACAGAAAATCCAATTTATTACCCTAAACATTAATTAGCAAACCGGACACGTAAAAGGTATTAAGTGCAGACTCAATCTGGCGGCCAACAGGGAGAGTGTTGATCAAATCCGATGACACACCGCAAGCTTTATAAAATGGGGAAAGCGTTTGGGGAATAAATACAGAAAATTTTCTGCCTTAATCGTTGGCATTTCAAAGCCCCAGCGACGTTGTTCAATAGATATTTCTCGCCACATTTGCGCATATCTGTGGACATTATAAATGTCCATCATATAAAAAAGTACTCAAACGATAAACAATAAAAATGTCGAGGGTCAATGGAAATGTAAACAGCATTTAATGCCATGTGCTAGGGGATTACCAGTGTAATTATATGCATTTCTGTGACATGACACAACAAACCAGAACATTTCTTTTAGCTGCAAATTGATTTCAGTTATGCAATAAAGTCCATTAAGGAATTAAGTTTGCTCTGCACTCGGCCAATATTATGAAAAATATGTACAGTATTTCGTTGGCAACTAGCCTGTCAATGGCCAAGTTAAACAATTTCACTTATGCCCAAGTATTTCATTTTGTCACACAAATTTCAATTTTAAGCCCTGGTCCCCGTCGTCCGAATGTAACTAAGTCCTGCAATCCAGATATAATCTCTGTCAAACTCGCACACATTTGCCCAGCTGTTTGAACAACTCAACTGAGACTTAAGAGATTTTGCAGCTTCCTGCTTTGTCTCTGCCCCGGGTCCGGTCCGGGTCCGGGGCCTTGGTCAACTTTTAATTTATTTGATAACTGCAAAATTGTGCACCTTTTTGGGTTGAAGGAGCACACACACAGATGACTTTCTGTATAGTTTTGCAGGCAATTAATTTCAGCCATGGCTCCTCCTCGGAGCATTATTCACGTCAAGGCGAACATATTTTAATTTGATGAAGACCTAATAGTGTTTCGAGCATATGCTCAGCAGAACAGAACAGAACACAGAAACTTGTGAAAGGGAAAAACTTTAAATGCAAATGAGTTGGCATATGGTGACTGAGTAAGGACATCAACTCGTGACGTTTCGGTTGCGGATTTCTCCCAGCCATCCGTTGCCGCACAGAGAATACTAAATATCTGACGGTTCCGGTTCGAATTCGGTTAGAGGAACAGCACAACGCGCCCACATTCCACCGAGTCATCAGGTTAATTCAATTTGAGTTGTAAGCAAATTTCGCACAAATTAAATGCATAAACTTTTCCCATTGACAGACACACACGCCAGCAGCCAGCAGCCGGAGAGCCATAAATTTGCCAAGTGTTTATGTAAACGACCCCGATTGTGTCGGTTGCTTCGGAGGAGCGGAAAATGAAAGCCATCGTCTGGCTGCACTTTGTCACCAGGCATGCGGAACATAATGCCGATTTTTTCGCCTGGAAATACGGATAGGCAGTGGGCTAGGCAGGACTCGGCGCAAGGCGATAATAAATCTTCCGCTTGGAACAAATCACAGCAATTCCATTATATACACATTTAATGATGTTGCCAGGCAAAGCCGCCAGATCCGAATCCAAATCCAAATCCAGAGCAACGAGCCAGAGACAATTACTTGCAGCCCGCGAGCATTTTCAACGGCTTTGTGCACTGAAAAATGTGTTTTAAAGCAAACATTTAATGAGTGCAGGTCATTATTTATATTGTCTCAGGAGTGTTTTGACTTTCGACTAATTATCGAGGGAGGTAAGTACTTAAAGCAAGAAAGTAAGTTGATCATCTGTAAGTAATCTCTTGGAAAATTAAAGAACTAAGTATTTATGCATACAATACATGTAGTAAATATATGAATATTTTAGGCACAAATCCTACCATTTAAACAATGCGTTTAATATTTTTTAAAGTGTTTACTTTATGGCTTACCAATAAATCTTTCCAATTCCTAATCTTTCGAGAGTGTTTGAATTTTAATTTCTATAAAAAGCATTAAATAAAATAATATACACACTACAAAAGAACTCAATTAAAATTGCCAAACAATTTCCAAAGTTTCTTTAAGATGCTTCAATCAATTACAAATTCTTTCCCAAGAATACCATAAATTTCCAAAAGTCTCAGGACTTAAAAACCATAGTTTTCTCTGTGTAACAATGGCGAGAATGGCTGTCCTGGCTTTCAGCGAGTGCAACAACATGGCCAAGTTGTTAAAATAATCACAAGGAATGCCCGCGCCGACCTGCTCAAGGGAATTCCGCCGAACAGGAGGGAATGCAAGGCTGCTGCTCAGGCAAAGACAAAGTTGCAGTGCAGCTTTGCTATTGCGATTATTTTTAATTAGCAAAATTTCTTTATGCATTGACAGTGGGGGAGGCGGGGGTCGACGACAGGAAAGGTAAAGGCGAAGTCTTTCATTAATTAGAGCCAGCCGCAAAGTATGCAGCGCTTCCCCCAAGCTCACAAAAGGGAGAATAAAGGGCACACACACGCCAACACGCCAACACACACATGTGGGCACTAACTTTCGTCACCTGGCCAACCTCAACGTCATCGTCATCGCCTGTGCTTTATATTTACCCATAAATCTGACGCGAAATAGAAACAGGTGGCAAAAAGGGCAAAATAAAAAATAGACGCTATTTTCCCCTGGGAAAATATTTTGCAGCGAAGCTGCTTATTAGCTTTGACATTCGAGAGCGATGCACTCTGGCCGGAGGTGTTTCGCTTGATGTCTTGCAATCTTCTTTTTATCATCCTTTTTATCATATACATCATTTTTTTAGGGCCAGCATAAAACACGGACAAGGCGGAGCTGACGGAGGAGTGGCAGGCAGCATAATTTATTGCTCTCTTCCATGTAATTTTTAAAGTAAACACGCGGAGTTGTTGCACAAAATTGGGGTGTACTCGTGTCATACAATGGGCTGAATAAAACGATTCTGGCCTAAACATCTTGCATTTTTTAAGACCTGCTTTAGTAGCCAGGCCTCCTTAATTTCTGAATATTAAAATATTTTGTCTTTTCCAATCTTTTTAAAAGCTGTCATACGAAGCTATCTTACAGAAGCAAGCATACCCACAGACTCGCTCACATTTCCTTTTTTTTCATCTCCATTCCAGCCTTTGGAACTGCCCAACAGGTATTTTATATTCGATGCACTCATCCCTCTATATATATATTTTAAACAATGTCATGGCCTCCCGCTTACTTTGTCAGCCACATTTTTGGATATATGTGTTATGGAAATACATAGTTGTCTTCAAGTTTTCTGATAAAAGTGCCCTCTGTCTGCTGACCTCGATGCGACAAGTTATGTCCGACATTCAGGCTCTGTTGGATTTTTGCCGTAGAGGAGGAGTTGCTCCAGCCGTTGTAAACGCCATAACCTCAAGCCAGGCATCGAGTAGCCAGCTAACCGAAAATATCATAAAACTTTTCAACTTTTCCATTCCACTAAATGCGAAAGGCAAGAAGGGGCCCGGACTGGGGCTCGAAGGAGAGATTGGGATAGCCTGGTTGTAGCTTCTGGGCCATGTCAAAAATGGCTCGCTCACGTTGCGTTGTTGACCGCATCACGCTCCAGAGCATAAAGCAATTACAGTGCCGTGCATTGAATCCAGTCGCTTCTTGATATCCGAGTCCCGAGTACGGGCTCCTGTGTCCTGAGTTCTCAGTCCTGCTGCACGCACCTCCACTCTGATTTATGAAATTTGCCACAGCATCAGACCCGCTCTTTGCACGAGTCCACACATCCCTGAATGGGTTCCGAGTGGGTTTTTGGGCAGTGCCAGAGCAAGATTTGATTTCCAGTCAGTCATTGACTTGACTCGACTTGGCTAACCAACTTTTCGACGCCACTATACACAGCATGTGTGTGTAAGCGGTGCACAGGGAAAAAACCCATCAAAATATCTGTTTCGCAACATCATTTCCTTTTGTTAGTTGTTACGTCGGTGAGATTTATCTTCGAGATTTTTATGGATTATGAAAGCATTTTTATTTTGAAGTTTTTGATAATCAAGAAGGTAATTGAAGCTTAAAGTTGCATTGTAACTTTTTACGAACTTCTTACAGGAAAAGTAAGGAAATCAATAATGAATAATCGGAATGCAAAGGTAAGGTACCTTTATTAAGCTTGCAAGTAAGTTTTGGTACAGCTTAAAGTATTAAATTGTTATTTTGGCTTTGGGATTTTATATATATACTAGTGGACCACAAAATTAATTTTAATATTTTATAGCAATTTAGAAGAGCATCATTTCGGTGATAAAGAATTATTTTTGGGCATTTTCAAGCGAAATAACCAAAAACACTCTATACCTTTTGAGGGATTATTTTATTTCATAAATATTTGTTGATAACTTAAAATATATTAGTTTTCAAATATTAAAAAAATCTCGATCGTCATTTGGCCATCGTCGTAAGAGAGAGCACTACTCTCTCTTCCTTTGCCCGCTCTCACCTGGTCGTCCTTGCTCTTCGTTCTGCTCTCAATCTCGTCGTCTTCGCTCTTCGTCTTGAGGGTAATTTTCTCACCGTCCTTCGGCTCTCTTCCTTGTCGTCATTGCTCGTCGTTATGCTCTCTCGCCTTAATAGTTCTTGTTTAAGTATCCTTGGTCCTTGAGTACCTTAAGGAAAACACACCCCCCAATTGTTTATTTTCGACGCCAACATCCACCAAAATTGCAAATTAATGTTGATCTCTTCTGATTTAAAATCAGACCTCTCAAAACGGCGTACACGTGTCAGGACAGCATCTGCCATTAAAAACTTATTGCCAATTTCGGTGTATCCACATTAATGACCCATTTTGGCAACTATTATGTATTTTTCTCCAAGTGGCCACCTGGTTTCGGTTCAATAGGAATTTCTGTGTGCCCCATTGCACTACAAGTTTTTGGGGGGAGGAAAATTGAAACTGAAAAAGTTTCAGTTGCATTTGGGTGTCGTCTCTGCAGCTCGGAAAAGTGGCTTAGACTGTCGACACAAAACTTCATTCAGGCCATGCTTAAATCTTGTCAATTGCAATTTTCGTCTTTTTTTTCTGGGGGGCTGTGGGCGTGGCTGGTGTGTCTGTGTGTTTGGTGTTTTTGGCTTCCCTCTATCCCGCACAAGTGACAATAAAGTTTTTAGTTTTCGGCTGAGAGTGCGTGACGAGTTTTTGCCATTAGCCAGAGCCAAATAAACTTTTTGGTTATAGAGAGACGGCGAAACAGCGAGCTACGTGTTAATGAAGCCATAATGAGGCTGTGGCTGCCTTGAAACTTGGATGAAATAATGGCCGGCTCTGGCTCAGGGTCCGCGACTAAATCGAAAGAGAAAACTCCTATTTGTAGGAGTTCATTTTAGAGGTAGTTGGGGGGGAATTGCCTTTCCGCTCACCCGCCACTAATCACAAGTGCCCAATCATCTTTATTGCTCTACTCGAACTCAAATACAGCCTGTCGAAGCCATGCCAGGATACGTAGTACAAGGACAAGCATTTGGGTGGTCTCAGAGCCTCTCAAAGCCGCTGAAATTCGTTTGTTGGGCGAAATTCACTTGCGATTGTTTGTCAGATGAGAGGCGGCGGTAGCGGTGGCGGTGCTGTATGCTTGGGTGGTTTTCGGGTGGCTGTGTGGTTGGGTGGTTGTGGCTTAGCGGAAACAGCCATTGGTGAAATACCCGTGAAAGCCGCAGCACACACAGATACACGTGCGCCCCGCCAAGGACAAGAATTTCGAGCAGAGGTGCAAACCAGCCAGGATAAACAGAAAACACGTTGCGTTTCGCCCAAAAGGAAAACAGTTACAGCTTTCCGACGTGAAAGCAAGGGGAAAGCAAGTCACTGGCAAAACCCCAAAAAAAAATAAGAAAAATAAACTCAGACGAGCAAATCGAATCCACAAAAAATGCTAATTTGGTATCCGTTTATGGTTTCTCTCCTTTTTTTTTTCTCTTTTTGGTGCGTTTGCTCGGTGACCAGAAAATTGGGCTAAACATGTCTATCTGTGAGGCACGTACACTGGCATTATCTATAATCCATTAGGGGAGACCGGCGCAGAATCAATTGCAGGCACTTGACACATAAATAAATGGCATTTAAACTGACACCGAAATAAATTAAATAATAAAAATCTCAACAACGCCTCGGGATTTGTTTGTTGGTGCCAAAGCCGTAAAAACTCCTAAATGTTTCCCGTTTCGAACAAGGCAATTTGCGTTTGATTCGACGAGCTTCCTTTAAAATCCCTCCTTTGTGTACTTCCAGCCTGTGTTCACGCCGAAGGCTAATCCCAACTAATTTCGTTCTCCTGTTCTCTCATTCTTTTCCCATCGGAATACAAAAAGAAAAAAAGAAGAAGAAACAAAATCAAAACTCGAAATTACAGAAACCACCGAGCCAGCATCAGAAGCCACTCAGAAGCTGGAACTAGTTATGCATTTAGTTTGGCCGATTTGGTATGCGGACATGCCAAAGCCAAATGCCAATTACCACGAAGCGCCATTGAGTAAGCCATTTAAATGCAGGAACAACAAACGGCAACAGCCAACAACGGACCCCTCGATGCGACGCAGAGTCCTCTGTCTGGGATGCAGAGCCCCCAGATACCCGAGATACCCCAGATGGCGGCCATTTGCGGGGCCAAAGTGCGGGGAAAATTACTTAATGCGGTCATTAGTTTGGCGCATTTGGCCAACTAGATTTCGACTGGTTGCCATGTCTGGGCTGCTCTACATGACTGCATGGCTTAGAATATGATACGGTTTGTGTGGCATACTGAATTAATTTACATAGCAAGTGTCTCTATTTTTTTTGGAATTATAGGAGCCTAGTCCATCAATACAGACTGCAATATTTATTTTAATTGTATAATAAATGAAGGAGTGATTAGTCCTTTCAATTATCTACTCCCAGACATCCTCGACTACGAGGAGGCCCTTGAAGAAAATTCCCGAAGATGACTATCCAGGGAATACAAAAGGACGACGGTCGTAAGGGGACAACGATCGAAAGAGAAAAACTATTAAATGAGAGCAACGAACACCGATGGAGAGAAAACAGCCGAGGCAGTCTTTGGCAAGAGATGGTTAAGAGAAAACGTCCTAAAGCATATGATGCGGTGACGATTACATTAAATAAAGTAAACAATATATTTAAATATTATATTTCGTAAATAACACAGACCGACAAAAATCACACTTTTTTCGCGCCGGCGAATAAAACCCATTGATTCTGATAGATGTGAACCGGTACATTACTAGTCTGAAACTGAAAAGTTTCCATCACGTTCCAATTTTTAGAAAACCGCGGTCAAAGTATCGTGCACTGCTTCACTTTTCAAGGCTTAATAACTCCCAAACCTTACGTAGCCCAAAGCTGGTATTTAGCTTGAAAAGAGCGTTGGCCTTTCTACTTCAATATTAAACATGAATATCCAATGGGGGACCTCTCGTTCTTTAGATATAGTGCATAAACAGCAGTCAGAGAATAAATCGAAATTATCACTTCTTATATTCATTTTAAAATTAAAAAAAAAAAAAAAAATTACTGCATTTAAAAATAGAATTTTTAAAATATAATAAAATATAATAAGCAAATATGTTTTTTATTAGTAACTCTTCTGGTTTCCGTATTTTTGTATATGAAAATAATATATCCCAGGAGTTATTAAGAAATATTTAAAATAAAAGGGTATTCTAGGTTTCTTCTGCTCAACCAGCACTTCATTTACGTTCCCATAAGCATTTTATCGTTTTTGCTAAGGGAAATCTATTTTCCCCGTACACCGAACAGCTTGAATGTCGGGAATCCGTGCGAGAGTGCAGTTAGCTCCATTTTGAAAATAAACTCAATTGAGTTGAGGTAGGAATTTTTAGTTGGCGGGGAAGATGGATTATGAGTTCGCAAAATGCTTTCAATGTGTAATGTCCTCATGTCAATTGCTGGGGATCCGCTTACACTTAAACCACAATTTAACGGGGGGAACAGCGAGGAAAAAACGAGGTGGGGACACAAAACAAATGAGAGTTTTGGAGGGACAACCAAACAGATTACCAACAACGGGAAAAGTTTGATTTCGTGGGCGGGGGCAGATGATGTGGGCAATGGGTCACCGGCAAGCACGAGTCCGCTAACAAATGCGCGAATGATAAAAACTAAACATGTCCGTGGCTTGGTGTTTTGTTTGGCATCTCCCCGAAAATTTTTCCTGCTGGTTGATGGCACTCTGAGCGTGCCCGGAGCTCAATTTAAGCACTTACATCACCTTACACACCGCCCCTGACACTCGGGCAAGTTAATGTTCCCGGAACATGAGGTAAATTCACCCTTAGTATCGCTCAAAATTATGAAGCGAAGAGCTGTGGGGGACGATGTGGACCTTACAGAGAACCAAACAACATTATTGGCATTTTTAAATTTTTAAGAAATGTTTAAAGAACAGGAAAGGAAGCTATCTTAGAAATTTCGAAATTGTATATTCTTGCAGTCTGCAATGGGACTATTGAAAGTCGATCCATTTTGGTAAAACTGAAAAAGTATCGAAGTTATTACATTTGTAGATTTTCGTATAAATCAACCGATCGCTTCTATGGCAGCTATATGATATAGTAATTCTCAAAATTATAAAGTTGTTATGGTATGTGTTACGAAGTGAACAAGGCATCTTCCACCCCATACAGTATATACCATATATCTGTCTTTCCGTCTGTCTTTCCGTCTGTCTTTCCGTCTGTCTGTCTGTCTATAAATTCTTTATTTTATTTGAACATTATATTATCATTTTTACCAGAATGAATCGATTTTAAAATTAGGTAATCATTTTCACGATGTTTATACAAGCCGAAGGCAAACCAAAGCTTATGTATCCTTGCAGAAAATAATACAATTAAAATTAAATTATCACACATTCGAAATCTTAGAAAAACAATTATGGAAGCTATAACACAAATTTAAAATGTATGACTTTAAATAAATTAAAGGACCTTCCATTATGGTTAAATCCGATATCTTTTTAAACAACGAAATCAAATTCCGTTCCGAATAAAATATATAAACTACTTGCAAAATACATTGTTCTCAAAATTTCAAAATTTCGGACAGACAAACAAACGGCAATGGCTAAATCAAACCAAATTTACAACATTTTCAAAATTTGTTAAAAAAAAACGATTCTGATTTTTTATAATTTTGATTACAAATAATTAAAAGTTTAATGGCGGATTGGAAAATAAACGGCTTTTAGTGATCGCTCCATTTTTGGCCTTAAAGTGCTTTCATAAAAACCATTTTTGGGTTAAAACAAGTAAGCAAGCTACAGTCGAGTAAGCTCGACTGTGACACACCCGAAACCACAAGTCTTTTAAAAAGAAGAAAAAAATAAGAAAGAGAAGAAAAAATCAATGCCATCATGTTGTACCCTTCTGAAAAAAATTTGAATTTTTTGGTCGACATGAAACCCTATTTAGCATGACTATCGCCTACAGCTATGGATCTAGCCTAGTGGTCTGCGTGGACGGAGTACTCTGCTTATGCAAGATCGGAAGATCCTCAATCCTCAGAAAAAATCCAAATCAACTTTTTGAAATTTTATTTTGCAATGTTATTATCTATGTATGTATACTCTTAAAATATTTATTTTTAGTAAATCTAATTATTTTACTTATTTTATTAATGCGTCATAGTTAAATTGACGTGAGCTGCTATCGAGATAGATTTGTTAAATTTTTAATTAATTACAAACAAATTTATTATTCTTATTAATAATAACAAAAATAAAAAACATCTCAAAAAGCACAAAAAATGTTTCTAACCCGGCCACTGTTCGAGCCCACGGCCGAACGCGCGACATACGCAGCCTGCTTTTGCAGCGTTTTGGAGCCTGCCTTAAAATTTCAACCATTGATCACGCGTGAACACGTATATCTGTATATATATATATATATATATGATATTTATATATGGGACATTTCATATGAACTCGGCAACATCTGATTTTGTTCCGCTCTGAAAAATAAATGCATGCCCACATTTTGAAGTACTCCATGTGTACATAATGACACTAACATTTTTTTCCAATACCATCAAAACAATTTTTTCTTTTTGTCCAAAATTTTCCTTTGTCCAAATTTTTGTTTGTCCAAATATTTGTTTGTCCAAATTTTTGTTCGTCCAAATTTTTGTTTGTCCAAATTTTTGTTTGTCCAAATTTTGGTTTGTCGTAATTTTTGTTTGTCCTAATTTTTGTTTGTCCAAATTTTTGTTTGTCCTAGTTTTTGTTTGTCCAAATTTTTGTTTGTTCAAATTTTTGTTTGTCCTAATTTTTGTTTTTCCTAATTTTTGTTTGTCCAAACTTTTGTTTGTCCAAATTTTTGTTTGTCCTAATTTTTGTTTGTCCAAATTTTTGTTTGTCCAAATTTTTGTTTGTCCTAATTTTTGTTTGTCCAAATTTTTGTTTGTCCTAATTTTTGTTTGTCCATCTCTCGAACTTGAGTCTCAAATGTACATAACAAACCTTTGTTTGTCTAAATTTTTGTTTGTCCAAATTTTTGTTTGTCCAAATTTTTGTTTGTCCAAACTTTTGTTTGTCCAAATTTTAATTTGTCCAAATTTTTGTTTATCCAAATTTTTGTTTGCCCTAATTTTTGTTTGTCCAAATTTTTGTTTGTCCTAATTTTTGTTCGTCCAAATTTTTGTTTGTCCTAATTTTTGTTTGTCCAAATGTTTGTTTGTCCAAATTTTTGTTTGCCCTAATTTTTGTTTGTCCAAATTTTTGTTTGTCCTAGTTTTTGTTTGTCCAAATTTTTGTTTGTCCTAATTTTTGTTTGTCCAAATTTTTGTTTGTCCAAATTTTTGTTTGTCAAAATTTTTGTTTGTCCAAATTTTTGTTCGTCCAAATTTTTGTTTGTCTTAATTTTTGTTTGTCCAAATTTTTGTTTGTCCTAATTTTTGTTTGTCCAAATTTTTGTTTGTCCAAATTTTAGTTTGTCCAAATTTTTGTGTTGGTCCAAATTTTTGTTTGTCCAAATTTTTGTTTGTCCACAGGCCAGGTGACTTTCACACAGAGCGGGGAGACGGAGAATATTTTCGATGCGGCCCACCAAGGACTCATTGACGAGCATAATAATATTAATAATAATACTACATAATAAGATTAATATAATAATATAATATTAATATTATATAATATATAATATATATAATATATATTAATATTATATAATTATTAATTATTATATTATATAATTATATAATATTAATACATACAAAAAAATTTAATTGCCAAAACTCAGTTTCTTTTTACTCAATTTTTCTATTAAATGAGCGTACAAGGTACATTCATTTTCTTAAGTTCTTTGGCGCAGAATATTTTTTAGATAACCATAATTCCATGTTTGTCTTATATTGCTTTTAAAATATTTCTTTATTATAGCGGATAACAAATGTATTTGTTATATTTAATACAATGACTACAAAACTTTAATCGCTGTTATCTGTTCTATAATAATGCTATACGCGATAACTTTTATCCATAACTTGCACTGCTTTGATTCAGCATATTTATTACAGTTACTCTAAAACTAGCAATAATTATCGCTATAAAATGTTATAAAACGTTATAGCGATTAATTGCTAGTTTTACATTCATTGTTCCTAGAACCCGAACTGCTTGCTGTGCTAAGCCTTATACATCTTCTGAACTGCTTGACTGTAGGCAACAGTTATGGCAAAGCATATCCTTAAACCTTATATCACAATTCCCAATAGTAAAGCCCAAGCACTGTTGGTTTCGTTTAAATTTAATTAACAGTAAAGTAAATGTGGTTATAAAAAAAGGAAAAAAATTAACAAGCAATGCTTTATTTAACAAAGCTCTGATTGACGAAGCCCGCATTCCGCGCATTGGCCGATAGCACGGGCGTGGGACTCGGGATGCTGTAAACGGGATAAAGGGGCGCGAATTCGTTGCTGCCGAAGGCATGCAGCTCTTCCTCGTTGATGTTGCCCCGCTGTGTGTGGCGGCATTCCTCGTATTTTGGAGGATCTAAGGGATATAAATCAGATATAACTTGGCTTATATTAAATGAAAATATTTTCTGGTAATAAAAGGTCAATAGACCCGTAAATAACACGTAAAGTGAACCCTTAAATAAAAGGTTTAAGGCAAAGTTCCAGGTACTTTACAGTGCGCTAAATTACTTAATTTAATAATATACAGGAAAAGATAAACATAAGTGATTAGAATTTAGGCGATGTTTTGACAGCATAATTAGCGATAACTGGCGACTGGCGTCCGATGCCTTTTAAGAGTATTCAGATAAGATTGCAATTTATCACACACTTTATTCCCATTTAAATCTATTTTTATATTATAATCATTCACTCACCCATATCCGCTGAACTGGGGGTTGGATCGTTGGGCACACTACCAAGTGCCGTCACTATGGGCAGCTCATCGGGCGGAGGATCCCTTCTGGACTGCGGTCCCTCGTAGTGGCCACTTCGGCGGGGAGGCTGCTGCACCACGATCCCAGCAACCGGCAGCGGAATAGTGCCAATGGTGACTGGCATGACCATCAGCTGCTGCTTCCGCAGGCTCTTCACCAGCGCCTCCACCTCCAGCTGGTAGGCGATCTGGATGAGGTTGCTCAGTTCCACGCAGGTGGGCGGAGTGGAGGGCACTTGCAAGTCGATGGTCAGGGAGCGGGTGCACTGCTTCAGCACGGAGTCGCCCTTGGCCCGCGAAATGATGATTCGCTCCACGCGGGAGTGCTCCGGACTCACGCTATAGTACCTGACCAGCATGACGAGCGAGAGTCGCAGCTCCGAGACAGCCACGGCGGTGTTGTTGACCACCACCACGGTCACGGGAATCCGCTGGCCGGGCACATAGCCTGCTTGGGGCAAATGCAGCTCCAGCTTCAAGGGATCTGTCTTGCAGGGACCGCAGCAGAAGGTGCGGTAGCCCTCGCTGTGGGCAGCCAACTAAAGATATTAAATTTATTAATATCTAATATTATAAATATTATATTAATATCTAATATTATAAATTATTTAAATTAATTACGGCTTGACTTACTCGCAACTGAGGCGTATCAAAGTTAAGATCCAGCATCTTTAGCACCGTGAAGCCCTTTGTGTAGGCCTGATCGAACTTCCAGGGCCTGATCAGCAGGACCTTGACAATGTAACGGATGCAGCCATGGCGACCCTCGAAGGACGAAGGACATTGGTAGGGCAGTTGGCATGCAAAGTTGTAATTGTGCACGCCAGCCTGTATGGTGTGTCTGTTGTTGTCTGGCCGGAGATAAAAACATTTATGAGTGCAAACACCTCATGGCATTCCTCCAGCCTCACTCACTTTGCTCGGAGCCCAGCAGATAAGTGTTGGATGATAGATAATCCTCACGACCCGCATATAGCTTGGAAGAGCCCAGACTCTTTTCGCTCCATTTTGTTATGGAATATCCGACCACCTTGAGCAAGACGGCTGAAAAAGTTAGAGAGTTGCCAAGAGAAAAAGAGAGTGAGAGTGAATTAAGCAATCTTGAGAGGTAATATATAGATTATCTTAAGAGCATACATAATCAGTTAATATAAAAATAGGTGTGATGTAAATTAAGCTCTATGCACTATTATTATTATTATCTAGGCCTTGTTGCACCACGACCAGATGTTAGGTCTTTTGTGCCGGCCTGTAGGATTAGGGAAGAGCCTCTACACCTAGGCTTTTGATAAAGGAGAGCACTTTGGCGGGGTCTATCTGTTCCCAAATCCTGTAGGGGGGGATAAGTTCACCTCCTAGTTGTTGAAGTCGACGTCTGATTAGTGAGGGGCATTCACATAGAACATGTTCTGATGTTTCTGGCTCCAACTCACAGAATCTGCAAGTGTCGATTTCTGAAAGTTTTAATTTCTTAAGGTGATACCTTAGGGTACAGTGACCCGTTAGGTAGCCTGTTAGAGTACGAATTTCGCTCTTTTTTAGGTTGATGATGCGCTTAGATCGCGACATCTGGGGGACGAGGAATTGTTTGGCTTGTCTCAGCCCTGCACTGTCGGTCCAGTGGC
>VNJO01010685.1:0-16070 GCA_008042535.1 Drosophila tani | reverse complement strand
TGATTTGCATTATGTTATCTTTCTTTATCTTATATTATTGATATGCATAACGAAATTTATTTCAGCTGGTATTGTTGACGGAAATGAGTTTGTGTTTACGAATAAGAAAGTAAAAAGTTTGAAAATACATGAAAGAATTATAAATAGAGAAGTAGCAATTCAAAGTAAAGTAATGTAAATAAAGTTATTGTAATGTAAACAACAGAATTTATGGATTAAAATGTATAGTTAGGAGAATAATGAAGTTTTGAATTAATAGGCTAAAAATAAATAAGTAAGTGAAGCAAAAGTAATGATAAGGAAAGATAAATAGAAAATAAATAAGGAAGATGAATTAATGTAAGAAGAAAACAATGAAGATGGACATGATGATGAAAAAGAATAAGGATGATTATAATTAAAGATAAGCAGAATTTAATAATGAAGTTCTAAGCGTTTATTTAGACATGGGGGCGTAAATTAAATCGGAAGGGGAGGGACTAACATTTGGGTTTCTCTGCTTAAAGAAGAAACATGGTTGGGTGGGTTAAGAAAAACAAGTGGCCAATAACATCATCGCCACCCCCTTGACTATTCTTTGAGGATCATTTTGTAAAGTAAATGGATTTGATATGGACCTGCCAGTTTGGCCTGAATGAAGGTTTATTGTTTTGAGGGACTCTAAAATTTAAAGTTTCGTAGTGTTGAGTTTAGGCATTAGCAAGAACCTACCCCACCCGGAATGAGCTACCGTTTATAAGGGTCCCGCAGCCGCTGATTGTCTCTAAACTAAGAAATCGTTGTATTACGTCAACTACCCGCAACACGCTACAACATTTCAATAGGATTGTCTCATCTGTATATTGTTTACTGTTAGACGTTGATGCACTACGGTCAGTATACTCAAGTGGCCCTTCAAAACCAAGCACGTGCTTGTTAGGGTTAGGTGTTAATAGACTTAGTACACGTGCAAGGTAGCAATCGAGATTAATGTTTTTAGTTGAGGAAGAATATCTACAGATGAGGTAATTTTGTACAAATCATTATAATTTCATTTCCAGAGAGCGGCAGTTCAACGGATAGGTCGCAAGCTTGGGAGAGAATGTCATCAGCTTGCAATTAGGTTTAATAAGTTTGCAGTGCACCATTTTTGAAAGTTATTACGATCTGATTGTAAATCTGACTGGCTAGCGCCGTCCTTATATTGCACGCAAAGTTTAACGTCGTGAGCGTACATGAGTACTCTTGAGATAGTCAAAACTTTGGGCAAGTCGTTAATAATTAATGTAAAAAGTAAGGGACCCAGGTGGCTGCCTTGCGGGACACCAGAGGTCAACCGGAGAACATTCGACAAGTTGTTTTTAAAGAAGACCTTTTGCGTCCTGCCAGATAACTGGGGATCCATCTAAGAAGATCGTCAGGAAAACCCATTAAGTCGAGTTTTACATGTTACAGAACCAGGGCCAGATTTATCATCAAGCTGGTTCGTTATTGCCATACCCTAACGCTGATCATCAATTTTTGCAAATTTATTTTGTTGATGAAAATCGTGAATTGGATCAACGCTGTGCTATTGTTTCGAATACAAGACGTGAAATTATTCGTGAGCTACAAAGGTTTTTTCATTAGTATTACGCATTAGTTCAGTTGTTAAGAATTGCTCTCGATCGTATGCCATCTGATAATCACAAAATCGTAATAATGGCTGATAGAACACCTTTTGGAGAGCATGCAAGGCGATTTAATGCACCGATAATTGATGAGGTTGCAATTGTAATTCTTGGTTATAAGTTTCAATCCCGTGATATTGTACTTCATCGCAGAAATGAGCAATTGCAACGTGTTTCGGAACTGCATCGTAGTTACGATGCATTACAATACCGAGTATTGCATTGCAAAGGTGACAATGGCTACCATATCAATAAACCAATGATTGATCCACTAATGGGTTTCATACGATAGTTGTGCTGAACGAGCATGATTACAAACATTTTTCCCACCATGATCAGAAACGAGAAAGAAGCTAACTTCGGTAAACCGAAGTTGGTATACCCTTGCAGTCTGCAATTGGATCATTGAAAATTGAACCATTTTAGTAATGTTGAAAAAACATCGAATTTTGTAAATTTTACATTTTACATGTAAAATTTTACATTTTCGTATAAATTGACGTATCGCTTCTATGGCAGCTATTTGATATAGTGGTCCGATCTTAATGAAATTTAAACCGTAATTCTAGAAGCATAAAAAACTGCTATATCTCAAAATTTATAGAAATACGTTGAAAAACAGAGAAGTTAAAATTTTTTTTTACATTAATTTCGCCATCATTCCTATGGCAGCTATAGGATATAGTAGTCCGATTTTGGTCGTTCCGACATATATACTGCGTGCTAAAGAAATAAGACTATGCTGAAAATTTCAGCTCGATAGCTCAAAAACTGAGAGACTAGTTCGCGTAGAAACCGACAGACGGACAGACAGACGGACAGACAGACGGACATGGCTAGATCGACTCGGCTGGTGATGCTGATCAAGAATATATATACTTTATGGGGTCGGAGATGCCTCCTTCACTGCGTTGCAAACATCTGGTCAAAATTATAATACCCTCTGCAAGGGTATAAAAAGGAGCGTAAAAATAGTACGCTACCTTTATACGATACTGATGGATTGCTGCTGGAATATATCGATAGTTGAATTATCGATAACAAACACAAACGGAATAGTTAATACTCACCAGCGCTAAAATGTAGCAACCAAATGAGTGCGAGCGAGAGACAAATACACTTTTTTGGCCCTCTTAGCAAGGTCGGTACGCAGATGCGCTAATAGAAATAGTAGAATATACTTAAATGAACATCGCGCTAGATATTTTAAGTCGGCTGAGTTTTCGCAAGGGTGGCGCGAGCGGTAGGAAATATCTGATAATTCCCCGCGACCCTTGCGATATTGAGACAGGCAATTGGAAACAAAACCCTATGGCGAGACTTTCCAGCGGGGAAAAATTAATTTATTTACAACACAATTAAAGAAGATCCAATTATATGCAATCTTGACCATAAAAAAAAAAAAAAATATGAAAACAAATGCAGTCATAAAATATGTGATTTCACAGGGAAGTAAGCAAATGCCCTCGGGTCAACACTCCGCAGCTGGATCTGAAGAATATTTAAGTAATTTTTTGAATTGAAAACAAACACAGCTGACAGTATGGCCGTTTGGCCGTTTCGTATGGATTTTCGGTGAAAACCATAAAACCGGTCACACTAGAAATATGAAAACCTTTTAGCTAGCTAAGGGTTTAGCGCTGGTGGGTGCTGCAATTGCGGTAATGGACGAAATGGATTTAAAAACCCGTCTTTTCAAGAAAAGGAGACGCCACATTAAATACAATTTTTATTTCACGTAAAGGTTCAAAGCCAATAGGTTCCAAGCCGAATAGTTTTAGGACGGCATATGCATCATGAGCGTTTACCAGAACAACTTGATCACTGATTACTGATCCACCACTAATCAGTAATCATGTTGTTCTGGTGAACGCGACCAATGAAAAATCAGGTGTTTTCTGCCGCGAACGCAAATCAAATCCCTGCCACAGCTTAAAGAGAATCGCATTATGCAGTGCCGACAACGAAATTCTGCGCAGGATCTAGTTGTCCTTCATCCTTTTGTCAAAAATATGCATAATTTCAAAAATATTAAGAAATTAGGGAAGGGTTAGAAGGGTAATAATCTATGTTTTTCGGTATTTTTTTTAGTATGCATAGGAACGAACCGTCGGTTCATTTTGGATGAACCATTCTCCCTTATGGGAGACCCCGTGTAAATGAATGGATCATTCTCGAGAATGGAGCAGAATGCAGCAGTGGAACAAGGCTATTACTCATGTCCGTCTGTCCATATGAAACAACAGATCTCAGAGACTATACAAGCTAGAGGCACCAAATTTGTAGACAACATTCTAATCTATTGCACGCAGATCAAGTTAGTTTCTAAATTTGGCCACTGCCACTATTGCCCTCAAAAATCATGGAAAAAGTATAACCGTATTTATAACTCGTATTTTTCGATTTAAATAAAATAGATATGAAATAAATGCATTTGAACGTGCTCTAAAAATTTAAGTAAAATTGAATGATAAACATGGAATTTATTAAACGATACATTTTCTGGGTTTGCTTCTTCTATGTTTTCTTCTATGCGCGTTGCTAAACATTTCTCTTTTTTGGGTGTTGCTAGAAACATTTGTCTTTTAAAGATGTTGCTTAACATGTTTCTAGCAAATTTGTCCTCATTTGTCAATTTTTTTTCCATGTCTATTATCTATTTAATTACACCCACAATCAGTGTTGCCAAATCAGCTTTTTTAATACCCTTGAACCCTGGGTACCAGGTATAATTAAGTGAAAAAATTGTGCGTTTTTTTTTCAGCTTTTATTTGATCATATTTTTTCAGCTTTTATTTGAAAATAAAAGGATTTTTTTCAGACTTTGTTTAAAAAAAAATACAGCTTTTTTTTTACCCTTGTCCCGCCGAAAACACCTTTTTTTTCTCGGCATAAGTTGGCAACACTGCTGCGAACTAAATTTTAGCTCAAGTCAAAAATTTAGTCTAGAAGTTTATTTAATTTACTAAATACATGATTAATCGGAACCAAACCCAAATCGTCAATGACCAAGATTTTATGAGGCAGATTCAAATTACTTGGAACCATTGCTGCAGAATCCGCGTCCTGTACCCGTACCAGCGAGGAAAGATTGAAGTCACCCAGCACGCGGATGAAATGAGAATCCTCCAAAACCTGATAAATAGGCAATATTGTCCCCATGAGCCTTATATACTTCGAAGCTGCTACCTGGGGGTATATATGATACCACCAAGAAAATTGTTTCATCCGGTCCAGCTAGAGACACGCACATTTGGTCAAGTAGGGAATCCTCATTCCGTTCGCCGAACGGCAATAAGAACGCCTCCCCCTCTAGAGCATTGCGTTTTTATTGCATTTCGATCCTTGCGGAAGACTTGCTAAAGGTTGGAGTCGAAGAATTCGTTGTCAAAAAAATCCGCGTTTAGCCAGGTTTCAACTAATATAATGAAGTCGTGATCACAGTGCGAAGATGCCAAATAAACAGCGCCAGCCTTTGTTCGCATACCAGACATATTTTGAAAATATATTCTTAGGCTAGGGTTATCAGCATTTATGGAAGTCAAGTTTTGTTCACATTCTGAGTGAAGGGAAGGCCCGGTTTAGTAATCCGGTGCAGAGTGCGGTAATCAGAATGCAATTCATAGCCAACCACTCCAGATGCAGAATTGAGTAGCGCCGTAGCTCGAACCGTAACTGGGTTGTCAATAACATTCAAATAACTCGATAGCGAGGGTAAAGAGCGCTTGGCATCAAAGGCGCTGATGAAACGATAGAGCGTCATTCACTTAAGAGAGCGCAGCATGCATTGAGATCCGATCTAGAAATATTAGGGTCTGGCGGCATCAGCTGTTGTTGTTGACAGCCTAACAGGCCCCCAGCCAGCAAAAATTGGGAGGGAAACTCCCAAGTGAGCGCACAAAGAGAGTGCCAGAGTCATAGAATTAAGTGAGCCTTCACAGGCAGCAGACGGCATTCAGAAATTACGATAAAGATCCAGCGAAAAAACAAAGCACAGCGCAGCAGCAACGGTGGAAACAACAGCTCCAAATCCTGATGATAATGCGACGGGAGCGCTGGAGCTTTTGTCGCGCAGTTTTAATGAGCGCGCATAAGCGAACGGCGCACGAGCAAGGCCTCTGCCGAATATCGCACAAAAGGGACAACAAAAGCTCCAGCTATTGTGGTTGTTGTTGGTGCTTCGAGAGTAGGGCATTAAATGGTGAGAGCGGGTGCAGAGAGGGCGAGAGTGCAGCTTCGATGAGCGCGATAGAAGATAATCCACTAAAACAGGGGTGCTCAGTCCTATGGCACGCGGACACATTTGTTTTTGTTTTGGCGCTTAGCATACGGAGCAGCACCTGCCATACTTTCCTCTTTGTGTAGCTCTCCGTAACGGGCCAAGCCAACAACAATTCCATTGAATTTTTTTTTCTTTTCAACTCACAATGCAAAGTGTTGTCTTGTTCTCGGCTCTGCACCGACACTTTTTTTGTTGCGTTTTTTATAGAATTTAATTTAAGTTTGATTTTAGTTTATTGTGGACCAGCAACACCTGCATTTCATTGGATTTCTTTGGCGTGTCGTTGAAATGAGTGATGCATTGACAAGTGATTACTTTGCAATAAATTTTAAATGTGAAAGACAGTGCTTAATTTGCCACAAAGTTTTGTTGGCTGGAAATACCTATTTTCGCGAAAGGCATTTTAAAATTATCTACAACTAAAATAAATATAAATATTGATACTTTTCCAGATCAACTGTAAAATTTTTAAATGAAATAACCAATGAAGTAACCAAAATTATTATTTTTCTGAATTTAATTTTTTTTCTCTCAGTGTTCATTTTGTAGCAATAAAACGGCGTCGATTCATGTGTGCGTAAGCTTTCTATTGTTTATGTTGGTAAGGGCACTGCCGTAAGGCAATTTTGAGCACCCCTGCACTAAAACTTCGGCGCCGACTACTGGGGGTTTTTTGACAGACTAGTTGGGGTTAAAGTTCTTGCAGTTCCAGTCAGGTGAATAATAGTATCATCACCCCAAGCTTAAAATTGACAAACTTTAGAGTGGTAAAGTCAACTTCTTTTTTTACTAGTTTAACGCAAGAGCGCTCTCAACATAGAAGATGAAGCATACACAGAAACTAAATTGTTTAATAACTTCCATGTTTTTCATCCGATTTTACTCGGATTTTCAGAAAACGTCCGCGAATGCCTACTTATTTATTTTATCATTTAATTTAAGCCGAAAATTACGACTATGGCTTATATACCGATTAATATGATTTTCGGGGGCGGAAGTGGGCGTAGCCAAATTTTAAAACAAACTTGATCTGCGTGCAACAGATTTCAATGTTTTCCCAAATTTGGTAACTCTAGCTCTTATAGTTTCTGAGGTCAATTGTTTCACACGGACGGATAGACGGACAGACGGACATGGCTAAATCAATTCGGCTGGTGGCTCTGATCAAGAATATATATACTTTATAGGGTCGGAGATTTCTCCTTCTGCCTGTTACATACATTCCCGGTTGGCACTAACTTATAATACCCTTGCACCCTATGGGTACCAGATAAAAAATATCGACTGCTAGCAGAAGTGGAACTACATGGTCGAAAGTTGAGTTCTTATAACTTCGGCTGGGCTAATACAGTATTGCCTTATTATTATCTTTATTGACTGACATCCCAGTGTAGTTATAGCATATTTTAAGCTCGATTTAGCATTTCTTTACTATATAAATCTCAATATGGTTTTTTATAGATAGCTTATTTTGAACCCTTTTTTTAATTTTTTAGCTTTTCTAGCTTATTTTTTCTTCAGTCTAGCTTATGGTGTCTCCCGAAATCTGGCAACACTTGGTTTTCATAATATCGGGTGACCAAAGCTGCATTTGGATACCTTTGGAAAGTTGAATAATGTTAATTTTCCGCACTTTTAGTGGCTCAATCCAAAATTCGCTTCTTCAAAATTCTTTTTCTTTCTCATCCTTGTCAAAAAGTAAGAAATAAATTCAAAACAAATTAATTTATGAAGTCCATAAAGCCAACGCTTTATGGCAGGCAGAAGGAGGCATTTCCGATCCCATAAAGTATATGGGCATTTCCACCAAATCGTCAACCAGGACCGAAAACTAAAATGTTCATAATCATCCCAGAATCTGATGCTCGCCACATTCGCAGACGACACAGCAGTCTTATACAGATTCACTTGCATTTACAAAGCCATTGACAAACTCCAGACATATGGAACATTTTAATTAACCCGGCAAAATGTGCAGTGGTGACACACACACTTAAAAAGAACTCCTGCCCAGGATTATTTCTACACAGACAGCTTCTGCAACAAAAAAGGGATCACAAATACCTTGAAGTGACCCTACACTCTCGACTAACGTTTGCAAAGCACACCAAGATAATCAAAAGCACACTAGAAGAAAAGGCCATGAAGCTATCCTGGCTTCTAAGTCACAATAACCATCTAAGCCTAAACAACAAGGTTAGGATATATAAAACCATACTTGCACCTACGTGGAGGTACGGAATCCAAGTTTATGGAATCGCAGCGCCGCTATTGTGATTGTGATAGTGAAATAACGGCGGCGAAGCGCTTAAACAAATTGTGCATTCCGTCGCGAAATACAGTGCGTATAATTTTCTGGGCGGAAAATTATTTCTCGGCCGTAGTTGGCCAGAGGAAACTCCCTGAAGGAAGGTCTGGGAAATTTTAATATAGACCTTGGAGACTTTTCCGAAAGGTATGTAAAGTTAAAGGGAGACTAATAGCATTTTCCTAACTCAATTTTTCTTAAAGTTTTGCCTGTAAAGCTTAAACATAACCCCCTTGCCCACGTTAATAATACACTTATAGAGAAAACAAGAGCAAAAGCTACATTGGACCTAGTCAATAATAAAGGAAAATCTACACCGGAATTGACCCAAAATAAAAGAAAATCTACGACGAATCTACAGGAAAATAAGAAGAAACAAATTAACAAAATAAAACTAAGCCAGTCAGGCAGTGCACAACTTCGAGTCCGCCCCTGTCCTCGCGCAGCAGCAGCGCAGCAGCAGTAGACCATGCCAAAGTCAACGGCAACAGCATAGGCAGTGCAGAAGCAGAGGCAGCGAGAAGGCTTGCCAGGAGCAGAACCGATCGCACCGCGGGTGTTAGGCAAATGTTTTTGTTGTTTTGTTGTCTGCTGAAAACAAACTCTGCTTGTGTTGTACTTAAACACTAGATTAAATAGCAGAGAGTGTTGCGATTGAAAACATTAAAGTAAAAATAACTACACTGAAAGTTAAAACCCCCAAATTTAAAATCTAAATTTTAAATAAATAGTTAATAACAATTTAAAATTGAAATTTAAAATCAATAGTAAAAATCACAATGTAAAATTAAACTTAAAAATCAAAAGCTAAAATCACAAGTTAAAATCATAATTTAAAATCAATAGAAAAAATTCACAATGTAAAATCAAACTTTAAAAGCTACAATCACAAGTTAAAACCAATTAAGGTTATTATGAGAAGTTAGGTTCATATATAAAAGCTTTCTTATTGCCCCAAAAGTTTCTGTTATCATCACCACGACTACGCTGGAAGGTTTTTCAACGCTGGAGAATATGAAATGTGAGTAATACCCTGCAAAATTATATATCGCCTTATATTTGGATTCATCTTCTCGAATATATCAATCCGATAAAACCGAAATATGAATATTGTTGGTGACAGCTGAGTTGAATTAAATAAAAATTTCTTTTACAATTAAATTCACAACACTTACAAAAAAAAGAAAAAATAATAATTATAGTTAACCAAAAAAATTACAAAACAAATATAAATTAAATATAATGCAATTTTTGAAATTTTTTTGCATACACTGAAATCAAAAACAATGAATTAAGTTACATATACAAAAAAAAAAAATATATATATAAATATATAAATAATAAAGTTAAATATAATAAAAATAACATGCCTTTAAAAATCTAGTATTAATAAACAAGTATGTGACATTTTCATATATTACCTCTCTTTAAATTAAATCGAAACAAGTAGTCATAAAAAATGTTAACATTTAAATCGCACATTGCTTTCACATTCGAGTGTCTTTTACAACTACACACTAATAAAAAAAAATTGACCACGAATAAGCCATGAAATAAACACAACAACAAATTTAGAGCAACCCAATAGATATACACAGAAAATAATCACTGTGGACGGCAGTCAACGTAGTGACGATGAGCACCGAGACTGTGGTGCGCAAGGAGACTACTATTTACAGCCGTAGAATTGAAAATCTGCTACGATAGTCCGATCAGAACTGAAGCGTGGCGCCGAGATCCTTGTGTGCACACCGGGTCGCATGATCGATATGCTGGCGGCAAACTCTGGGCGCGTCACAAACCTCCGCCGCGTCACCTACGTGGTGCTGGACGAGGCCGATCGCATGTTCGACATGGGCTTTGAGCCGCAGGTGATGCGCATCATTGACAACGTGCGTCCGGATCGCCAGACCGTGATGTTTAGTGCCACATTTCCGCGCCAAATGGAGGCGCTGGCCCGGCGCATCCTCAAGAAGCCCATCGAGGTGATTGTCGGCGGGAGGTCGGTGGTGTGCAAGGATGTGGCCCAGAATGTGGTGATTCTCAACGATGATGCCAAGTTCTTTAAGCTCCTGGGGCTGCTGGGCATCTACCAGGAGGCGGGCAGCATCATTGTCTTTGTGGACAAGCAGGAGAATGCGGACATACTGCTGCGCGACCTCATGAAGGCCTCGTATCCCTGCATGAGCCTCCACGGCGGCATCGATCAGTTCGATCGCGACTCCACCATCATTGACTTCAAGTCGGGGAAGGTGCGCCTGCTGATAGCCACCTCGGTGGCGGCACGCGGCCTGGACGTCAAGGATCTCATTCTGGTGGTCAACTACGATGTGCCCAACCACTACGAGGACTATGTGCACAGGTGAGGCTCTTATACTAAGATTATTTAAGCTTCCTTTACCTTATATATTAATTTATTCCCTTAGATGCGGCCGCACTGGGAGAGCGGGCAAGAAGGGCAGCGCCTACACCTTCATCACGCCCGAGCAGTCGCGCTACGCGGGCGATGTCATACGCGCTTTAGATCTATCGGGCACCCTCATTCCCGCCGAGCTGCAGACCCTGTGGACGGAGTACAAGGCCGCCCAGGAGGCCGAGGGCAAGACAGTGCACACCGGCGGCGGCTTCAGCGGCAAGGGCTTCAAGTTCGACGAGCAGGAGTTCAATGCGGTCAAGGAGAGCAAGAAGCTGCAGAAGGCCGCTCTGGGACTGGCCGATTCCGACGACGAGGAGGACATCGAGCAGGACATTGACCAGCAGATCGAGCAAATCTTTGCGGCCAAGCGTACGGTCAAGGATACCTCGGCCTCGGCCACGGCCACGGCTGCTGCGGCGGCTGCCGCTGCGGTTGCTGCTGCTGCCGCTTCCGGTGGCAATGTGGCTCTCGCCTCGGCCGCTGCAGCAGCTGCTGCTGCCAACTTGGCCATTGCCGCGGCCTCGGCAGCCGGTGGCGGCGGTGCTGCGGGTGCAATCAGTTTCAAAAACGGATTATCTTAGGAGAAATGGAAGTGAAAGTGCAAAAGTGAAAATTTTAAAAATTGTAGCTATTGGTGCCGGTGGAGCAAAAATCCCCAAAACTTTTAAGTTGTTGTGATCTAGCTTTAAATACGCGTCGAATGACACCTCGATCATCCTGATCCGATACTCCGTTCAAAAGATATTCAATAAACAAGATTTTAACGGCCTTTCCGAAATGAGAACGTTTGTCCTGTTGTTTGTCTGGCTGTCTGTCTGTTTGTGTGTCGATTTTTTTGTTTTAGAGTCCTGGAACTACTTTTATTTTATTAAACAGCTCTAGCTGAACATTTTTTGTTTTACGACTTTTTGGGTTTCCCGCTAGTTTGGCGGGAAAACAGCTAAAAAAGCTAGATTTATTAAGGGTTCGAGAAAATGGCCCGTAAGATCACCACTTTTTATGTCGGTAATATTTTGAAGGCGAAGTGCCCCCAGACAGGCCTCCTTTTGCAGGGTTATGGTTAAAGGGGGTATGCCAGTTATGACTCCAAGTGCTGCAGTGGGGCATGTTCGGATGGCTCCAGTAATGCCTATGCAGACCAGTCTTTGTATTTTGGTAAGTGCTGCTGCAGCTGTCTTCTGGGTAGTTTTCGTCCACCAAGCAAGAGATGCATAGGTTAGAATCGGTTTTACCACAGTGTTAAAAGACCAGTAGATCATTTTGGGACTTAGGCCCCATGTTCTACCGAAAAGCCTATTGCAAGCGAAATATGCTCGAGTGGCCTTATTTATTGTCTTTTCGAGGTGTGAATTCCAGTTGAGCTTGGAGTCAAGTATGACTCCTAGGTAGTTGGCTTCAACCGAAAAATCAATTGTGGATCCATTTAAGGATGGTATAGTTAAAGAAAGAGACCTTTTCCTGGTAAATGGAACTAGAACAGTTTTAGACGGGTTTATGGACAGTCCTTTGTCCTGACACCATCTGCTGGCTATATTTAGGGCTTGCTGCATGCGATCCGAGATGGTTTGCTCATGCCAGCCCACTATATAGATGACTAGGTCATCAGCGTTGCCTTGAGTGGGGAATCCTAAGTTGTTGAGCTCATACAGTAGCTCATCAATGACCAGAGTCCACAGGAGAGGAGAGAGTACTCCCCCTTGGGGGCATCCCCTTGTGGCTGTGATTGAGGTCATGGTTCCTCCTAGGTCTACAGTTATGATTCTGGATTTGAGCATTTCCAAAATCCACCTCATGATGGGTGTGGAGACATTATTACGTACAAGAGAGGCACAGATAGCCTCATATGACGTGTTGTCAAAAGCTCCTGAGATGTCTAAAAAGGCACCTAGTGCTATTTGTTGAGCGCCAATGGCCTTTTCAATGGTTGTTGTAAGGCAGTGGATGGCAGTCTCAGTTGACTTACCAGCTTGGTACGCATATTGGTACTTATGTAGGGGAAGGTGCTTGAGATTCACATAGATCCATAGTTTTAAGTAAGAAGGAGCTAAGGCTAATCGGTCTATAGGACTTAGGCAGTTGGGAATCTTTCTTCCCTACCTTTGGAATAAATACAACTTTTACCTTATCCCATTTGCTTGGTATGTATCCAAGCACGAGACTAGCTCAAGATAGACGGACCAGGGGGAGTGCAAGTTGGTGCAGTCCCCACTGCAACAGGCATGGAAAAATTCCATCTGGTCCTGGAGATTTGTATGGACTAAAACTTTGTATAGCCCATTGTACGCTATTTTGATGAAACAAACTATAGGGCATGCTTCCAACACGGTCTGATTGATAGGGGGGTTCCCTTCCCTCAGTCCTGTTGGAGTCTGCCACCATAGCCACGCGCAGGTGTGGGCACTCTCCAGTCCCAGAGAGGTAGGATGGTGCCTCACTCTCTGAGTTGGGTTGCTCCACGGCCACGCACCCCGGAAAATGAGTAGTCAGGAGTAGACTACTCGTTTCCGTAGGGTTGTTTGTGTGTGTTCCATCAGGCTTTTTCAGTGCACATATGCCGTTTGAGTGGTCTTTTGAGAGGGCTTTTTGTAGCCTGACAGCTTCCGGGAGAGTTGAAATCTGCCCGCAGTGTTGGCGCCACGTAGCCCGTTTTGACCTTCTCAGCTCTTTGTGTTAGAGCGTTAAAGCACACTTATAGGAATCCCATGTGGCCTTCCCATTCTTTGCTTTATTGAAGAGCCTACGCGCAGCCTTTTTAAGATCCTCAAGGCTCTTGTTCCACCAGGGAACAGCCATTCTGATCTTACGAACTTTTTGTTCGCAGCTAGCGTGATATGCCGATTCAATGGTTGTGTAAAGCACAGTAGCTTCACGCTCTAGCTCGCCTATTGATAATATCGGACGGGTGGAGCAGTCTCTGGATTGCTCAAGCTCAAAACAGAAAAGATCCCAGTTTGTGTTTTTGGGATTTCTAGTAACAAGGCTACATTGCACGGCACATCCTATATCAAATCGGATGTGCTGATGATCAGACATGGTGATCTCACTCGCAACGTGCCAGTTTGAGACAGCGGACAACATATTTAGACTACAGAGAGTTAGGTCAAGGACTTCCTCTCTGATCAACGCTCGCTGCCTGATTTAGTAACCCTACGTTATTACTAATAATGTACTCAAGAAGGTACTCACCTCTTTTGTTGATGTCACTGCTCCCCCAGACCGTGTGATGCGCATTGGCATCGCAGGCGATGATCCACCGGAGCCGGTTTCGCTGGCAGTGCTCAACCAGGGCACAAGTAGCCGCCGGAGGCACCTCGTCAGTGTCACCGGGTAGGTAGGCGGAGGCCAGGACTGCCTCCTATTCGCCGTGGGCCGTGGGTATTTTGACCCAAACGGCCACCAGGTCCTCAGTGATGAACTCTGATAGGGGAACAAATGTTAGATTTTTGTTAATTAACAACGCCGCTCTAGGGCGAGGTTAGTCATTTGCATATAGCAGTTTTCCGGATGGGGTGTTTAGCCCCAGGACACGTCCGGCGTTTACCCATGGCTCCTGGATAAATGCTATGTCCATTGTAGCAAACCTCTCTCAAAGGACGTCTGATGCGGCCTTTGCATGGTGGAGGTTTGCTTGGAGACATCTTAGGTGTCTCCGGGTGTTGGGGAGAGTGGGGGGAGGGGGACAGGACATTAGTTCGCCCTCTTGCGGCCTCTGGCCGCCATCTTCCGGCCTCGGTTTGTGCCCAGAAGTGCCTCCTCCTTAGGTGTGCGCCTTACACTCTTGTTGACGCGCCCTGTTCCGCGCGTAACACGCCCATATAAGGGAGGGCGCAGGATTTTCCGCGTCGGTGCGGGCTCTTGGGCAACGGTGGTGCCACAAGCCTCCTTGCCGCAAGATTCCTTCCGTTTGCCATCAGTGGCGCCGGATCAGCCTTGTCCGACAAGACGGCCTTGGAGCAGGTGGGCTTCTCCGCTGCGAGAGCAGGAGCCACCGCCTGTGCCTTCGGCTGCGCGCTGGCCTTTGGCTTAAGTGTAGCCATGCCCCACGCAAAGTGCAGCTGGTACGCCAGCGACTTCATCTTGTCGGCAGATACTGGGTCCAGCGCAATTGTGATGACGGCCATGTTCTGCCGCATGTCTCGGTGGAAGACTCGCCAGTCTCCCACGCGCAGGCCGCTGTTCTGCCCCTCGACGAGCTTCAAGATCTCGTCCGTCTTCATATCCGCATTTGGAAGCGGAAAGTTGCCGATGAAAACAGCTGCACGTGGAGCCTTTACTTCAGGGACCACCTTGATGTGGGCGTCCTTCCACAGCCGGAGCTTTGGTACGTCTGTACCTATCCACGCAGCTGTCTCCGCATTGCCACATGTGACCGGCATCCATCCAGGGCGGAAGGTGCAGCCAGAGAACAGCGGCTTCACAGAGCCGTGTCTCAGCTCCATCACCCTCGATAGGATCGCGGACTGAACGCGGTGGAGCTGTTCCGTTGTGAGGAGGCAATCAGGGTAGTTGGCCGGGAGTATTGCCATCTTCATGGAGCTGGCAACATCCCTGTAAGAGGCCATGACGCCGACTTTGGATGACTGCTCTTTTGCTGCCTGCCCAACCGCTGCTGCGGTTGTGGAGGCTACTGGAGCCTCCGTGGCCGGCAATACAATTGCAGGATTACCCTTCGTCAGGGCACTAGGTGCCGCGGTTTTAAACATGGCCCTCTTAGTCGACGTCTCTTCTAGGGTCGTGTTGGCCGATCTACCTCTTTTGCTGGCTGTAGCGCCACTCCTGCTGGGCACAGCCCTTGGAGGGTCCATAGGCTTCTGTGCGAGCCTTTTGGCCTCCTCCATGGGTATGCCGTTCGCAAGGTGTCTGCGCAGCCTCTTCCTCGCGGCGCCCGATAGCGCGATCCGCTTTGGTTTTTCATCCTTGGGGGAGGCGAGAAGGGTTTCTTCCTCTTCCTTGGTGATGCTGTCGGTGCCAGAGCTTTGTGAACAAACGTCCATAGCATCTTCGGGCTCCCGAATGGGTTCGATTTCAATAGATTTGGGGCTGCTAGAGCACCCTGTTGTTGTAGGGGTAATTACATTGGTATCCATAAGTTTGGTCCCACGAGTAATGAGGAAGGGAGTATCCATTATTTTTCGGCTAAGACTTTCATTAGTGTTTCTTTATAATTAACAATATTTGAGGTCTTTCTGAGAGCATATTATGGCCAAAAATCAACGGATAGCCAAATGGCGTATATTTTTCGATTCGCTATTAAAATCTTAATTATTTGGAAGTAAAACATTGAAAAATTGGAGAAAATAATTTTGGATCGATTTTTCAAAATTTTATGAGGGGTACCATCATTAAAATTCTCAAAATTTGAAAAAAATATATATTTTTTTAATTTCTTAAATAAGTTTGCAGTTTTATTGACCA
>VNJO01010680.1:0-15889 GCA_008042535.1 Drosophila tani | reverse complement strand
GCCTCGCCCAAGGTGCTTCTGATTAGTTCAGGTGCTCGCATTGACCCAGAGAACTACATTCCCTCGGAGTAGAGCTTCAGCTTGTGTGGAGTGTGGAGCATTTAATAACACTTCTCGATGAAGCAATTAAAGCGGGGGAGCCACTGGGAATTCCCTGGGCTCACCCGTTAGCCACTCACTTAGTCAGTCTCTAAGTCAGTCAATCAGCGAACGGTTAATTTGGCCACGAAGACGAGACACGAGCAGCTCATGATAAATGGCCCCTCGTCCAGACCCTGGCCACTTCCTTGTCCCAGTCCGCGACTAATCGCTGCTGCTTGGCCCCGGTTTGCTTAGTTGGCCCGGCTAAATAGTCTCACACCTCAGCTCAGACGGGGGAACAGACAGCGCCTCAGAGCCAGACTGAGACCCAGACTCAGGCCGGGCTTGGACATCGACAAGGCGTCTGCTAATATTTCGGGCTGCCAGCTCGGCCACAACTCAATTAGGATGCCTGGAAATGATTCATTCTAATCTGGAGTCGGGTATCTGCAGTCATGAAGTCCTACCCCTCCTCCTCCCGACTTCCATTTACCGTTGCGACGTTCCCCGTGGCGGCTCTTAAGCGCTGTTGTGTCTAGAATTTTGCATGGCCATTTCATTATTGATTCGCATCTGGCCAGGTCGTAAATGTCTTAATTTAGTTGCAGTTCTCCCCCGACACTTCACACCTCTAAAAGGTCTCCTGATACCCTCTCTCTCTCTTTGTCTCAGTGGGTAGGGTATTCGAGGGTCTTCCATTAATTAAGAAAAGTGAGAGCTGGGAGCTGGAGCTGGAGTTGCAACCAGCATCGACCAGCTCATCTAATCTGGCATAGCTCATCTCCCCAGCTTGTTTCTCCATTTGTTTATTTGTTTGTTTTGAAGTGAACAACTTTAATCGACGGGCAACCTGCATGGACCGTCATTAGGGCCAGACTCAAATTGTTAACACTCTTCCGAGGAAAGTGAAAAGTACGGCTGCACTTTCATTGCATCTCTTTAGCCCTTCCAGCGAGATCAATCACTAATTAATCCGCGATTGTTGCTGTTTGTGGGCTCAAGTTGGGGGGCGCTTTCCTCGCTGATTAATTGAGTCTTTATTGCGAATTAGTGTGGATCGAATAAAGCCCGGACCAGATCATGGCCGGCAGCAATTAATTTACTCATTAGACCATTTCTGTCGCACTATTGATCTACAAACGGAGAACGCGGCTGACAGCCTCTTCATCTGCGGTGCCGACAGTTCTAGGAAACGCTGCTCGACTTGGCCCAGAATCCGCTGCCCGATTCCCAAGAGCCGACTGGGGCGACTTCCTCGTTACAGTTGGAGCATTTTAGGGAATTCGGCTAACAAGAAGAACTCATAACTCAATTAAGAAGCGGCCCGTAATTGCTCCACCCATGGTCGTAGGCGAGTGGATCGTGTGACAAGTTATCGGAACCGAGTGCTCAGTGCCCGGTGCTCGCTGTCGAGAACTGGTCTCCTCCTGGCAGTGTCACCTGTTCTGACCATTCGAATGGCAGTGACAGGCCCCTCTTGGCAAGTGTCGCCATCGATTCCACTCGAAATGCAGTTGTGTCCAGCACAACGTGCTAATGAAAGAGCCAACCAGAGCCTAACCAGTCGCCGCTGCAGCATCTCGCACTAGATAACCAATTTGGTGGCTACTGGTCCATCGAGATGCGTGTGCAATCGATTGTGCGAAGAACATGTGTTAATTATGCTGTTAAATGGCGTTGATTCCATGTCAAACAGTAACCACAATTGATATTGATGTGGACAGGTTGTGCGCTGCTGGAAAATGGCCAAGTCCCAGGGAACTCAGAACTCAGAAGTGAAAAGCTCTGCGGCCCAAAAGGGTTGGCCGAAACGAAAGTGTCACATCATTGTCCACAAGTGCGGGCCTAACCTTGAAATGAGTTTAAGCCGCGGCCACGAAATTAAAGCCGTTTATGGCTTGGGCCAGAACTTGCCCATTAGAATTACTTTTGCCCGCCGAGAAAGAGAAACTTGAGCACTTGCCAGAACCCGCGAATAGAAAGCCAGCCGAAAATTAAACACGATTTCATGGTCCTGGGCTTTGCTTTAGTTCTACGCTACTTTAATTTTTGCCAAGCCCCAACAAAGCCCAGAAATGTGAAAATAATTGCGTCTAAGTACGAAGATCGCGGGCTTTAGGTTTCACACATCACAGCCAATGGGATCTGCCCCCCACGCAGGCACAGAAAAAACTGGGAAATATAAAAATGAGGATGATTTTGGTGTAGTCCGAAAATATATTTATTTGTGAGGAATGTCACAAAAATTACTAAAGATTTTGTATCCCTAAAAATGGTGTCTAAAAATATGGTACAAAATGTTACTGATAATAAAAAAAAAACACGTAACTAAACTTTTTTAATACATCTTTAATTTGAAGCAATTCTGTATCTATCTTTTGTTTTTAAGATTTAATTCAAAATATTTATTGAATCTTTATACTCTTAAAAGCTCTCTTTATCCACAAAATATTCCCCCACACAAGTAACCAGTAAAATAAATCAAAACAAATTCCGCTTACTCATCCAATTGGTTCAGGAATAGCTTTAGGTATCGATATGATGAGCTCTTGGCCCGGTAGCAGGCACTCGATAAAAAAGATCTGTTGTTAAACAAATCATTTGCATGCCACAACAAGGGCATGGAAAAAGCGAGTGAGATCAGATCACAGTTCATCAAATCATAAAAGATCACGAGCTGAGCTGAGCTGAGTCCGAAAACCGAAACCGAACCGAAAGTAAGAGGTCCATTAGCTCGAACAAAAGCGATTTAATTGCCGGCAAGCTCTGCAAGATGGCCATTCTAAGATGGGTCTCGTCTCTCTACAGTCTCTGCACTCCTCCGATCTGGAGATGGATAAGTTTCGGTCATTGTGCTCCACTCTCGTTCGGAATGCGATCGCTGCTGATGACTTTCGTTTCATTCACTTTCATTCACACCTCCCTGGCACGCAAATTAGCGAAACGCTGTAAAAATTCATTGTTCGCCTCCTGGCTTAACGGTTCCGAAATGACAATTGGCTATTAGCATAATACAACGATTCTCTCGTTTTTTTCGTCTACTATTCGCGTTGCCAATTCGGCGCGGCTTCTTGGAGCGTCTGGGCCGGTGTCTGGACTGGTGACTGAGCTCCTCGCGTGACGAATGCCCCTTGACCTCGGCAAATATAATGAAGACGTTGGCCCAAGAGCTGCATTTAAGGCGGCTGACACATTTTGGCCCTCGATTGTGTTCTCAGCTCGTTACCCAAATGGAGTTTCCGGTCCAGCATTTTCACTTTTTCTTTCTTTTCTCGGTACTTGAGGCATCCTCTTCTTTTCCTATTATTATTTTCCAGAACCCGCATGGCATGTTGTTTGCCCATGACAGCTGTCAAGTCAAGCCTCGTAATGATATTTCCATAAAGTAACACATTTTCACCACTTTTCCTCGATATATCGATGCGTGAGAGATTTCCGAAGGTGTTGAAAACTTAATGTTTACCCCGCGGAATTCTATTTTTAAAAAGCCAACGCAACGCGATACGAATCGCTTGAAAAAAAAACCACCAAGATGACGGGGCAGTTCTCATGGATTATGGGCATCGATATATCAACGGGTTGATCTGAAGCATTTAAGCCAAATTAAGTCGCCATTCAATCGCCGTTCGGCAATTTGCGGCCTTCTCGGAGTGAGCAATTTGTCCAAACAATTAGAGTGATTCAGATACCTGTGAGATTGTTGCACAACCAAAAGAAAAGAGTCGAGCTTTTCCTTACATAACGCGATAATTTCAATAATAATGCTGCCGGTAGTAAAAGTAATGTCCAGCCATATTTTGTGCTATCAACATGTGCGCTTAAGTCGCGTTTCAGCGTCTCAGTCGGAAGTTAAAGCCGCATCGCGTACAAAATTCAGCGATTTCGACTGGAATCTTTAACGACACATGCGCACGATGATGTATATGGCGATATATAGTTGGACGGCGGGCAGAGCTAATTGTTTTTAATGCCTTTGTTTTTGCCAAGGCAAGAAGAAAGTGCACGAATTAAGGCAAATAATGTCAACGGCAGCCGAACCATTCCGAAAAACCTTTTAGCCAAACTGCCGCGTGCCACGGCGCGCCATAAATACAATTTATTTGGTTTGCTTTCTTTTATATTTGTTATGGCTTTTTAATAATTTACCACACACTCGGAGATAGGAGATCGGAGAGGCCGGAAAAGACGCAGGCCTTTCCAGGGCACGTCTGCCGAGTGCCCCGAATGCAGCATGAAAAGTGTCTTATACAACGCAAGTTCATCTCTCTCGGACCTGCCAGCGAACATCTTTCACAATAATTCGAGTCGAGTCTCCAGCCCGATGAAACATATAGATTTCGGCGTGAAAGTTTTATGACAGGCCTAACAGAACACCGGCAACACTCACGAGTCCAGCACACATCGATCCGATGCTAGGCGATGTGGTGCGATCCGATTATGATGATCACTTTGATACCCAGCCAAGGCCGAGGTGGTGGTGATGGCAGTGGTAACAACCTCCCAGCATCTAATCCAGATGCAGCTGCAAGCTCCTAACTCGTTAGCCGTTTGTATTATTCGATACCCTAAAGCAGGACGAGGTATATCTGATAGGAGTCCAATGCTCACTTAACTTTTATCACTGTAAGCCTTGAAGCTTCAATAAGGATTTCCTGCTTTTAGAAACTTAATTAAAATGGTTTAAAAATGTATTGCTATCGTGAACCTGAATTTTCGATAGCCTGAAGAGTTGAAAGTAAGTCTGCTATTAGAGGAACTACATAAAGACAAGGGTTAGCAAAGTTTTAAGTTCAAAATTAATGTCTACAACCCTCAGGCATGCTGTATAATAACAATAAACAGAACACCTTGCTAGGTAATAACCAGTCGATCTAACACATCGGCAGCCAACTTACTAGCTTTTTAATTGAAAAATGTTAGCGGCTCTTGGCCACTTTGCACATAACTGACAAAACACCGCGGGTCTCAACTGCACTGTATCTGTGGCACTGGCAGTGGCTCCTGCTCCGGGTGTGGATGTGGATCTCGGTCTGGGTTATGTTTTCATCTTCGTTTTTCTGCTGCGGCTGCTGCTGCTGCTGCTGCTGCTGCTGCTGTTGGTGGTGTGCTGTTCTAATCTTAATCGCTGCTAATCACAAGCGATCAATTTTTTGCAAGCAATGCCAAAGCAGACGTGCTGGCAATTTGGTTAGCCTGCTGCTCCATTTCGAGGTGAGAAGCATTCAATCCTGGCCAGCACCACCCTACATTGCATGCCTGGATCTGCAGCTTAGAATTGTGAATTCTGGATGCTGTACCGGTGGCCAACAAGTTGCTCACACTTCTGGGGCGAGGCACCTTGCAGTTGGCTTGGCTTTGATTGCTGCCAGTTGATTTGATGCATGCGAGGCACCGTCCAAGTCCGCGTCCGAGTCCAAGTCCGACCTTGACGTAATGTAATGGCTCGAAATGCGAGGCTAACCATGCCCACGAGCCACACACGATATGGCAGAGGCAAACCTCTGACATTTGCATAACACGCAGCCGAGCCAAACGAATCGAATCGGGGAGAACGAGAGACTTAACTGGAGCTGAAGTTGGAGCTGAAGCTGCCACAGTTTGGAGTTTGATTTATGTGCCACAAGTGTGACTGCCGTTAGGTAAGCTGTTAGCTCCATCTGAGAATGCCAGGCAGCTGTAGCTCCTTTGGGGCGTTGCACGGTGTCCGATTATGCAATATTGATTGCACAATAATTGGCGAAAGGGCGCAATCGCAATCGCAAATAATCCATACAAGGTGTCGATGTCTCTCGCCGCTCACTAACGAGCTTCTTTCTTTCTTTCCCGTCGATATCTGGGTCTAGAGCGGACAGTCAGCCAAACAAATGCTGCCATAAAGACTCATAACTACGAAAGAGAATACAATTCGAAAACTTCCGCCATCCCTAGTACAATGGGAGTCAGTGGGGGAAAATTTGCAATAATTTTCTAACAGAATTTAGAACATTTAATCTTTAACTTCGTTAAATGTTATCACGGAATGATAAAGGACAGTGGCCATTGTAATATTTAACTAAGTAATTCCGTAAAATTCCATCTCCATCAGCTTCTAAATTAAGAAAATGAATTTAATCCCATAATGGCACCTAACAAGCCTGGCAAACAAAGGAAATTCTTCGTTAACAACATTACCCACTTGCGTAATGATGCTCTGTTGAAATTCTCAACCAAATTCCAACTATATTTCTGGGCAATTGCGTTCTGCGAACACCCACGGTGCCTGTGTGGTCAAGTTAGGAGTAGGTATCGGTGTATATCGCGTTCGGCAAAACTGTTGTCCATGTTGCACTTTAATATGATAACAAATTATGGCCAGACGGGCCGTGTAACCAAAGTCGAGTGCGGCGCTTTACATGCTGCCAGCAGCAGCCGAGCTGCGACTCCTTGGGCCACACATATATGGCCAGGAGGAGAAGGAGCCGCATCTCGAGAGCATCCGAAGAGGCTGCAGTATGGCTTTTATGATTATCATGATATACGAGTGCCCATTGTTTTCGGGAGCAGGCAACTCTGCACGGCCAGAAAGAGACTCACCAAAAATGGCCAGGCCGAAACCAGGGAGCTGTGTGTAAAATTTAAATGAGCAGCCAGCTAACTATCTACGGCTACGGCTACGAGTACGAGTGGCTGGCAGCCAGGGAAAGGGAACGAACGGGTAGATGAGTTTCACAAAAACTGTTGGCAGGCAACAATTTGTTGCTTTCGTTCGGCTGCTTGGTTCGGCGGGGTTTTCCATAACATTCCTGTACGCTTATCAGAGCACATTAGGTGAGAATTGTGTCACCTAATTAGCGTAAATGAATCAAAGAGTCAAACGAAGGTAGTTAGCCGGGCCTAAAGAGAGTCAGCCAGAGTCAGTAAGTAAGCTCGCTCGCTGTCTGCCGCCTAATCCGTACCAATCTCGTTTTCGAAACGTGACAACACAGAGCCACAAAATGAGGCATTTGAAGCCTTTTGGGCTAATTTCGAGCGTCACTAAAGAGGCAGCCCCCAAACGAAAGCGGCCAAAAAAGCAGCCAAATTTAAATAGAATTTACAGTGGCCAATATGCTGAATAAACGTGACAAATGCCACAAGCCGATGTCCAAAGGGGACCCAGATATGTATGTATGTACTTTTGGTGTGCGAAATTTAATTGCATTCAGAGAGCAGAAAAGCGGGCTGAAAATAGCAAATAAATAAAAGTAAGAATGCACTTAAAAGTTACTTAAATAGGAAGCTGTGAGAGGCGATCAAAAATAAATTATAAATACATATAATAGTTGCTTAAGTTCTTCTCTATGCAGTGCTTTAAATATTTAAGAATTATTAGGAAGACCAAGACGTTGAAGAACTATTTCCCGAATGCTAAGAAAAAGAATTTCAAGTTAAAATATTTATAGTTATGAAATTACTTTAATTCCCCAAAAGGAGAATACCAAATAGTTGTCTCCAGATTCCGGAAAGAATTTTTTCTCAGAAATTAAGATGGAACAAGAGATAAAGACGCGATATCTAGACCGAAATGGAGACAACAGAAACCAGATTAAACGGACAAGTGCAAGTCAGTCTGTCAATGTCATTACAAGCAAATCCAAGTGCTGGCATTTAGAGTCTTTTACTTTCTGATGGCCGTTCTTGGATTTTCTTTTTATTGTTCCTATTATGATTGCCATTACCATTATGATTTCTGTGTTAAGCCGGGCATCGCCACATGCCAATCTGTACTTAGAACGTGAGCTGATGATGATGCGACGACAGCAATGATTGTACAGCTGAAGCTGGCCATGGAGCTGGAGATGGAGCAGCAGATGGAGATGGAGATGATGCTCAGACAGTTGACCATTTGTCGCACTATTGAGCACACAAAACAGCGGCGGGCCGCAAGAAGTTCTTGGCCATTGACAAAAACAACTTTCACCGAGCTTAGAATGCCACAGCAGCAGCAGCACTGACATCTTTCAGTTCTCGTTGTTGTCGCAAAAATTGCTTTCTTTGGAAAGAAAAGAGCAATGCTAAATGAGGCCTACGATGTAAGCCAGATAAAACAAAAACCGAAACTACTTGAAGCCACGGAGACCGTCAGTTCCCAGTAAAGATCAATCAGGGGGCGACATAAATCATTCGCTACCCTAGGCCCCAAATACTTTATTAAAACCTCAGCTTAATTAGTCAATTAGAAAAGGGCCCGGCCTTAAAGCCAGGCGGGGAATTGCATCATTTATCTGGATGAAATTTCTCTTTTTGGGGTCACACGCGCTTTTGGCCACGGAACCCGAAGGCAACCGCACCGTCAGCATTCCTCGGACACACTCGGCATCTCTCCCTTGACATTCGGCGAATTTGCAGCTCCCAAGTGCAGGTTCCTCAGAAAAAAAAAAACGAAAAAAGATACATTCCATAAAGGGCCGGCCCGCTGCTCCAGAGGCCCGGCGGACACGAACAAATTACGGTAATCGGCTTTAATTAACGCTGCGTTTTATCTGGCCAAAAAGGTTTTTCGGTTTTAAGTTCGGAACTTGAGCTTGGGGCCTGGGATTCGAATTCGATTAGCTTTTCATTTTAGGCCTCCGGGGGGCGTTGAACCTGGTTGGCAAACGGCAAAAGGCAAAAGGCGTCGGCCATTCGCACTCGCAGCAATCTTAATAAATAAATTCTCACACTGAAACCAATTTATGTTTTTGGCCAAGAGATCTCGATCTCCAATCAGAGATAGCCCTTTGTTGGGGCCTCGTTCTCATTTGTTTCTATTTGGGGGTAAAGAAAATAGTTCGATGAACACACGTATGGCAAAGCGATTTCATGCTTTAAATATTTGGCTCGTCGGACAATTGTTAATCAAGAAAAAATGGTAACAGTCCGCATGGTGTTTGCCTAAACTAAACACAAAGCATCTTTGAACCAAGCCGCCAAATAAATTCTCGCGCGTTTTTGTTTTCTTTGGCGCGGGGCCCCGAAGAAACGCTAAAGAATTAGAAACGTGTCTTGGCTGTCACACAAAAAAGCCAAGAAAATCTTTTAGAAAATTGCAGGAAATAAACACTTTAGATGGATCACTTTGGTTTCTGATGTTTGTGCCAAAAAAATTGGCCAACTGCCAGCCGAAGCAGCGCTTTAAGTGAGCCATAAATGTTTACGACCTGTGTCGAACAAGTGGCCGAATTTTCAAAGATTGGGATCTCCACCCGAATCCGGCCCTCGTAAAAACCAAAAAAAAAACAGCGAAAGGCTCGGTAACCCCGAGACCCGCAAATTGAATTCATTTAGGCCGTACTCCTTCGGGTACACGCTACTCGCCACTCCCACGACCGGAGAATAAATGGTAAATGTCGACCTGATTAGCTGTCGAATGGGCACATATTCGAGATCTATATGTTCTATATTTAACGACCGCCTGAATTTCCTTTTAACTGCTTGATTTAACAGAAACGGGGTTAGTTAAGATTGGAAGGCAGGTCAACATTAAATAAAGTAATAAATATATTAATACAATCACTAACTAATCGCAGGCCCGAGGACTGACTAAAGAACCCAGTTTTCGGCCCGGACACATTGCATTTCGACAAACAAAGCTGAAATAAAATTTTCTCAGCTCATATTTCACCCAGGCTCAGCATAATATTACGCCCAATTTGGCTCTCTACTTGTACTTGGCTCGTTTCGTTTGGGCCTTCGTTGCCTTTCCGGCTCGGGAGCCCCTAGTTAACAACCGTTCAGTTACAATGGGATAACGTTAGGTCTTGTTCTCGTTCTCTTTTGGCTTCTGGAACTGCGGCTGAGGGGTATACTGAACTCATGGAGAGCAGTGGTGATATGAATACTTACGGAACCCTACCCATTGTTATCGCAAAAACTCGGGCTTTGATATTATGTATTATTTCAATAGGTCGTTATAAATACATAATGCTTAAGGTCGCTAATTAATTAAAGTGTTGTATAAAAAGGTAATTTCAGATTTATAATTAAGCAATCATCTTTCGGAATATTTTAGAAATATTCTTAGAAAAATATTAAGTACCTAGAGCATTCCCGCTTCGTCTAGCTTCGTTAGCCAAAATTTGCTGCCAGGCTTTGTTTGTTTTTGGCACATTTTCGTTACTGAATGAAGCGACGGCAGTGGCTGCTGCAGCAGATGCAGCAGCAACTTAATCAGCGGGCAGCGAAACCGAAAAAAAAAAAACAAAAAACGCTAGCGGATGCTGTTAGAATTTTCACAGGCCAATGAAGGAAAGGCCAACGGAGGCGGGCGAAGCCCCAATAACCATAAAAATCTCATGGCTGCGGGCAGTGAGAGAAAGATTTTGCCAGAGCAGACCGAAACTGAAAATGAGATGTAATTAAAATCCGGTGTTTGTGGTATAAATAATAACGAAAGACTTAAGCGACGAACTGGCTCGAGAGATTGATGAAGCCTCCGCAGCTGTTTTCTGTGTTATTTGCTGCCAAAAAATTGCAAGTTTTCATTTTCACCCGAAAGCAAAAAACGAAAGCAGAAGAAGATCTGCGATTCTCGGTAACAAAAATGCACCTGTTCGCTCACAAAGTCACACCAAGAGTTACAGATACAGAAAATCAGCGGCTAAATCTTGGCAAATCAACGTGAATCATCATTAAGCAGCTGTCATTGTCATTGTCACACGGCCGGCGAATCGGCTTCGGCTTTGGATTCGGTGAAATGCAAATTGCCTTTCTAACCTCCCCGAAAAACATTCGGGCTTCGCTTTGTGTAAACATTTCCGGCGACATTTGATTGCCGCTTTGCCAGAGTTACAATTTGCGCTTCCTTGCGCGACATTTCATTTAGCAATTGTCGTCTGCCTTTGGTTTCGCTGATCTGGCTTTCTCCAGATCGTGATGATCGTCGCCAGCTCATCAGTATGCAGAAGATCGTGCTGGGCTCTCTCAGCTTCATTGAAAGCGAAAGGTCTGCTGCCTGCCTGCCTGCCGTCATCCAATCCAAAACGATCCGAAATTGATTCATTTTTCGGTGGCCTTTTGTGTCGATTGTTCTGTGATCGGTTGTGTTTACACTGGCTTCAGATGCGATCCCATAGATCGTTCAATTTATGAGCTTAGCATGTTAATGACTTAATAGAAATGTTATCAAACTATTTGTTTATTTACCATGTAACTTTCTTTGGCAGGCCCCCAGCCTCCATCTGTGATCAATTGATTGCCGTTTTGATATCTGTGTTCTCCGGCAGCGGCGGCGACTTTCTCCCAGTTGACTTCGTTTTGGGCTCCTAATTCGTTTAAACTGCGCTGCTGGGCTGGACAGCTTTTATGGAGCATAAAATGCACGACACTGCCACTGCCTTAGCCGCTGCAACTGCCGCTGACCACAGCGAGCATCTGAGCCGCGTTGGGCTAAAAAAAAAGAGAAGTAATATCATAATTTTCATGTACCAATAACTCGGCTAAGTGCGATCTCATGGGCAAAATTGATTTTCCCCTCGGCTATAGTTCTTAGTGGCCATCAGTCCAGTCCGCTCGTGGACTGATTTCAATTTAATTAATGATATCGAACGTCGTGTGTGCCCGTTTTGAACCCTCTCTCGGTTCTTTGGTTCTCTGATTTAGTAATCGAAATTATGAATGGAGACGGGACTGGGACTGGACTCAATGAATCACTGCACTGCCGGCACATGTGCCCATGCCTCTGCCTCTGCCTCCAAAGAGAGAGCTCACTTGCAGCAAAGAGAGCCACCAGGAAGAGCGAGGCTGCGAGTGAAATGCAAACAAAGTCCCAAGACAAAGCCAAACACAAACACAAAAGCAAACTCAAACGCAAAGACAAGCACTCGAGGAAGACGAGCGGCTTTTCCCCCCGAAGATCGCGAGAGAAACTCACTCGAGTTTCGGTTTGAGCCATTTGCCTTTGCCGCTCATTTCTTTGGCTTTCTTTGCGCGGATTGCTTTGTGGCTTTCTTCTGAGCCCGCTGCTCGGAAGCGGCTCACAACGCTGGCCATTGTCAAGGCGAACGCACGCGAGCAGCGCAGCAACAGCAACAGCAACACCACGAGCAATAGCAATAGCAATAGCAATAGCAACATCTGCGGCAGAGGAAAACTCGAGCTCAAGCTCCTCCGAGAGTAACTTATATAACGACTGATTAGCCCGACGTTTACTTTAGTTATTCGGTCAACTCTCGACGGTCAAGTTCGCAGCGATCGCGACTCGACTGGCCCACAAAAAGTAAATCAGAAATTACAACCAAGCAAAACTCAAACCGAACCCCAATCGCGCTGCCAGGAAGTTCAGTTCTATCCGCGATTTTGACAAGGAATAACCATAGCCCGAGTCAAGTGCCTTCGTCAATGTGCAATGTGTGTAATCGGCAAACAGTGATCATTTACATACATGAATAAAACTCATCTCGAAAGTGAAGCGTGACTCAGCAGCGATCGCCAAAACAATACGAAAGGAAAGGATACTTTTCGGTCACTTCTCTCCCAGAATTCACGACAACGTCGAGTCACAGTTACAGTTGCCAGTTACCCCCGCCAAGTGAGTGTTTATTAACTTTTACCACACATATAGTACGGTGTGCGATGACAAGTCAGAAATCCAAAACAGTGATCAGCAAGAATTTTCCGAACCCACTTGTTTACCCAATCTCGCTCTGGAAACAACCTTGAGTCAATTGATTACAAAATTTCTTCGGGTCCTTCATAGAGTTCAGAATAAATATTTCAAGTGATTCGATAAGAGTTCACAAAGCTTACCTTTAATGTTGTTCTTCCTCAATGAGTAACAGATTTAAAGCAGAAATATGTCGAATAATAAACATTCTGTATGAAATTCGTCCTTCACGTAACCTGCCAGTAATAGAGTTTAATGAAACAAGAAACCTTTTCTTAAATATTAAAACTTTATTAAATGTTTTAAAAAATTTATACTTCACTGGGCTTACTTGTTAGAATGGAATTTTGTTTCCTTATTGAGTTAATATTTAATACCATAAATAATTCGTCTAATAGAAGTTCTTAATGAAATTCGTCCTTCATGTAATTAAAACCTGCAAGTAATAAAGTTTAAAATAACAGGAAACATTTTTGCAATATTAAAACTTCATTTTTTTTTTTTTTTATATAAAATGTTTGACAAGTGGCTTGCTTTACTAACCTTCTTTATTTAATCATAATCAAAACAGAATAACAATAAGATAATGATTTGTTAAGTATGTTCTAGGCTGCAGAGCAATATTTAAACTATCCTTCCTAACAATTATTCTATAATGTTAATGTTGTTGTGGATAATACTTTATTTTGGTCATATTTAAATATGAAACCTTTCCGACGAATTTTCTTAGAAATATAATTAAATATAATATTAAAATTGTAATTGTAAAGTTTATGCCTACATAATATTTTAACAAAATATTTGCAGTCTTTATTTAAATGGTTAAATAAGCTACATTTTTTCTAAAATATCTTAAAAAGGAATGAAGGAGAAAGCGTTGACTATTTTAATCTTTTTTTTAGTCAACCTTGTTTTAATCTTTTCCTAAAAAAAAGTTATTAAATTTACATACTTGCTTACTAAATACGCTCAAGAAATCCCTAAAGTAATAAGAATAATTTGAAGTTCAAACCTTTTAAGTGTCTCCCTGATTTTGCAATGTAGCAATTTATTTAGATTGTAATTTTAATTGTTATGGCACCCTTAACATTTGCATTAATTACCAACAGATTCATTAGGTTTCGTTGTCTTGCACTGTGCTGTCTTTTATGGATCATCTAGGGACCCCATAATTAAAAGCGAACACAAGTCGGGCAATTAAAATAATTAAGCCCCAGATGTGGTGTGAAATCCACAATGCAACGTGTCAGAACCCGCATCCAGGGCAGGGCGAACAGGCAGGCAGGGAGAGATAATAGAGAACAGGGCTGCGACTCTGATTGTTTGCTGGTGGCTGGTGATGATGATCTGAAGAGGAGCAGACAAAGCCAAGGCTAAAGCCAAAGACCCGGACCACCGGCTGAAATGATGCATTGAATGTCAGCTACTGTCTTGGCCAGCTAGGGTTCGGGATTCCTCCTCGGCTATGGACATGGCCGTGGAGTTGGTATTTAAATTTGCCCGCAATAATTGCCCTGGCCATGACTGGGCTTGGTCTATGGAGCTGGGATCCAGGTAGCTACTACCAGGGAGCTGGTAGCTGGCTAGGGAGTTGGCATCATCGTCATGATGACATGACAGTTACAACATAGCCTTCTGCCTGCTGCTTTCTGTTTTCTGCCTGCCTGGCAGCTATTCATTTACGCAGCCTGCCAGTCGCCGTTGATTAGACGAAGCGTGCGCTTTAATTGCCGCCAAATGGGCAAAAAAGAGCATCTCCAACACGCTCAGCCTTCGGCTTTGCAATTTGTCATGTGCATTTAATATTCGCCTGGGCCTCCGTCTCCGCCTTGGACTCGGACTCGAACCTGCACTCGGAGCCGGCTTCCGTGGCTTGGAAAACAATTTGCGTTTGTTTGTCCAGCTTGTTTGTTGCAGTTAGCGTTGATTAGCCTCTGCTGGCTGGCGTTGAAGAAGAAGCCCCCTTTGCAAAAAATCTCCCATTGCAATTACGGGCCAAACAACATCAAATGGCAACAGCTGTGCCTTAGAGCCAGGTCTAAGCGACCACACCCCACACGGGTTCGGGGTCCGGTGTCAGCGAAGCAATTTCAAATGTCTGGAAAATGGAAAATGGCCGGGAAATTTGATGGGGACCCACCGCGTCTGGGCGTTCATTCTGCTGTGAAATTGATAGATTTAATTTGACATTTGGCGCAAGACAAGTGCAAGTCCGCAAGTCCGCGGCGGGTTTCTTCTTTGCATTTGATTTCCAGTCGGACTTCTATGCTTTTTTTCCTCAGTCGGACATCAGCATTTTTGTAATTTACTTTTGCGGCTGACAATGGTCATCAATGGCGGCTAATCAAGTTGTCGTCGAAGAAATCGCGAAATCGCGAAATGGATTCTAAGTAGCCAGACGCGGAGAGAGATCATTCGATCGTTGCAGTGATTGTCAGGCAGAAACCGCTTCCGTTTCAGTTTATCAAGGAAAATTGATTGATGGACCCCTACCGACCAACCGTCGCTAGAATTGTCAATTGCCCAGGCAATCTGGCCATCTCGCCATCGGTTTGAGCCACGCCAACCCTGCGGGCCATCAAGCTGCCTCATTTGGGTTAACAGTTTTGCGGCTGCTGTTGGTTTTCGGTGTGCCAAATTTCCATTTTTGTTTATTTGCGATTGTCAACTTTTGGGTCAGTTGATACAACGGTCGCTCGGCTGCTTTGCTATTTGGCCGGGCAATTAGCAGAGATTTATCCAACAATGGTCCGAGGAAGGGAAGTAACATAACTGTTGGGTCCGATTTCTGTATTAAATTACTTTGCATTTGGCTTTTTGCGTTTTCCCTACGCTCAGCGCTTCTTGGCACCTTTTCGGGCCAATGCTTGATGATAATTTATGCGAGCAAGCCAGAAGAAATTGGGTTGAGACATTATCGAAGGAAATTGGCCGGTGATATCATCTCGGAACCAGCTTTCTACACATCGGATTTCCCTCTAGATAGAAGAGATTATCTATTGGCGCATAGTTTAGTACAGTTTATCCCACGTTTTTCCACACACAGTAGTAACAGCCACAGCGAACCGTTTTAATCATGTGAATTACACACATTAAGTATACGCCCTGTTTGACGGCTGTCTTCGATCGCTCGACGGAGATGGCTGCCATATCTCCGGTGGCTAATAATACGGCAACAGCAGCGCCCCCCCCCCCCCCCCCCCCCCC
>VNJO01010678.1:0-10755 GCA_008042535.1 Drosophila tani | reverse complement strand
ATTCACTCGTGAATATATGCAATTAATTAGTTGATTAAATGCGAGCGAAAGTATCTATTACATTTTCATTTAGACGGGCTTGACATTGAAATACTTTAGCTAACTGAGTGACAACCTTTTACAAGTTTATAATAATGTAGAATTTCCATTTAAAATAACTTAAAATCCTTTAAGGTTGTAGGTTTCTGAACCTGAAGGTTTTTCATCTCATTACCTTTACCAAAAATAAGCCTAAAATATGTATTATCCACTGAATCTTATCCTGCCTTCCCTTAAGCTATTTATATTCACTCTTCGATTTCTTCCGCTTAACTCAATAAGAGCGTTACTTAGCCCTCTTACAGAACCCTTCAGTTAACGGCTATTATTGGCAAGTACGACGCCGCCCGTTTTGGCCAGCTCATTAGCCATTCTCGGCACAAGCCACGTAACAGTAACAAGGCAGTAACATAAAAGGCGAAATATACACGAGTACATATATATTCACACCATTCACGATGGTTTATCAGGTTGCATGCACGCGATTCAAATCAATTGCCACAATGACACACATACTTCACAGACACAAAGATACAGATACTTTTCAGCTAAGGCTTTCAGACAATGTCTGCTGTCTAATGTCTAATGCCCAAGCCAGAACGATGACGAGACAATTCCAGCGGAGAAGACCTTCACGGTGCAATAACAAAGACTTTGTTCACCAGCCACAGCCAGTAGTAGTCACATTCTCCAGTCTACGTCATCCAGGGAGAGGGGTTGGAAGGGTGGGGGAAAAGGGGGAGGGCACTTGTACAATTGCACGTGCTTTGCATGTCGAATTACAAAATAACAAGAACACAAATACATAACTCACCTTACAATCGACAACGAGTCAGCAGTGATTTTCTGTAGCAAAGCAACAGGTTTCTTTCTCTCCTAAGGCACTTGGAAAAAAATGCAGTATTAAATTAATAAAAATATAGAGAATGCTAGAAAATTATATCTATAAACCATTTTAATTATTTTGATTGAATTTTGCGACGTTTTTGACACAAAATATTTGGTTGGGAATTATAAGGATGAAGTTCTTATTTGTCATTGATGAAAAATGAAAAGGAAGCCAACAAAAGCAACCAAAAAATGTTAAAGTAAACTTGAATGCTTTCTTTCTTTAAAGAAGTGAATAATACTTTTTAAAAGGCCTATTTTTCCAATTTTAAGACTTAGTTTTTTCCCGTGTAGCCTTGTAAAGAGGAGTTTTATGGGCAGACCTGCCTCCAAGCGGGGGCGTGGCTCTGCTTCTCTTTGAACCGTTCTTTCTCGTGCATAATTACATGGCCTCTTCGGTGGCATCAAATATTCAATCGACACAACGGCACACACTCGACCTCTATTCGCTGCGCGGCTTTGTTTCGGTCAGATTTTGTTTATTTCTATTTCGGCTGCTTTAGTTTTATTTGGGTTAATGCTAAAAAATTGTCGTCGCTGGCGGACAACTTTCATTAGGGCCAAGCAAAAAAGCGAAAAGACCTCTAATCTTTTGCACTCCCAACACTGACTTCTTCTGCGCCAAGATCATGTCCGGCTTGAGGTCCGGAATATATACAGAGATGGATGCCCATGGTTGTAATTTCACTTTTTATAGTTAACAACAGGTTAAAACGATTAGGCATTAATGTTGGCCAATCTTTTTGATGTTTTTCTTTTATAATTCGCGCACTATTAGCGTACTTCTTGTTTTTTTAGCTATTTTTTAGGGTTTTCTTTTGGGGGCACTGCCATTAGGTTTTTCGGCGGCATGATGATGGGTGCTTGTCGTGTGTAACTAAGGTCATACGTACCATGAAAATTAGGCCCAACGACTTAAAAAATTTAGCACGGGCAAGTAAAAAGGTTTAGTTAAATTATCAACCTTGAAAATTTGCATTTAAATTACAAGAATTTAGCAGGATTATAAAAATAATTTCATGTATAATTATTTGTCTTTAAAGAAATATTGTAAATGCAATCCTAAGCACCTTAATTTATCAATTTCAAAACTAAGAAAATGCTTTTAATAAACCACAAACTCTTGTTTACCAAAAAAGGTAAATTATAATCCCAAATTGTTTATAATAACACATTCCAAAAAAAGTATTCAACATTAATTAATCCCACCTGAAACATTGCCTAGACCTAGCTAATAGATTAGCTTGAATATAAACGAGGAGCTCCATCACTTTCAACTCTTTGTTTGGGCCTCTGCTAACGATCTCTGGAGCTCTTAAAGACCAATAAATTACAGAAGATAAAATATTAATTTTCTGCTTCTTTACAAATGAAATGAATACATATTTATAACTTTCCCTTTTGGCGTTTTATCAGCTTGGAAATTAAAGGAAGCGCTGAAGGGGGCGACCTTTGAGACATAAATGCAATGACCCAGAACCGATAAGCCCTGGGCTATATAGTATCCCATATAGGAAACGCTTTGAATGGATCTTCGTATAGTGGTGAGTCCCCAGCTTGTCGCTGGATCTGCTCCCTTATCGCGGACAGCATCCGGAGCTGGCTGGCCACACCCGCGGCTTGGAAAAACACTGAAACGAAACCAGATCCCATCTCTGCTCGGCGGCGGAGGAATGTGTAGTCAGAAGTCATTTGGCGGATTTCACGCTCCGACGGTCTGATTAGACGCATTCGATTTGCCTTTGGCTTGTTTGCTCGATTGTTTGTTTGATCCGATCACTGCAACAATTAAATCCAATGAAATTTAATTTCGCAATTGAATTTCATTTCATTTTCAGCATGCTTGCAAATTACTCGAGCGTTGAGGCTTAGCTAAGTATTTGCCGTGTTTCCAGCCCATTTCCATTTCCCTCTCACACTTTTCCCTTCTGTTTACTGATTTTCCGATTTTCTGCTTTTCCCTAACCCACTAACTAAATGGCAAAAAGCATATGTACGAAGATGTATTGCCTTTTCCTTGTTTGCCGGCTAGTTGCATTTTGTATGCAAAAAAAATGGAAGGTTATTGGAAAACGTTTGCGGCTAGTGGAGGTATTTGAGTAAACTTAACTATATATGTATATGGGTTAAATATAGATAAAGTCACGAATATGTGAAGGTAAAAGTGGGTTTTGTCATCACTTTTGACTAGAAATGCATTATTTATCTTCCTAAAATATATGCACTTAAGTTTTACTTCCATTTTCTGCTTACAAAAATAATTTAGAACCTAATTTTCTCTACCAACAGCTGTCCTCTGGAAAGTAATGGTACTTAACTAATTGTGTTTAACCATGTGAAGATACTTAAGGCTTAAGTTACAGCAATTAGTGGGCTGATATTCATGGCCAATTAAGAAAGGGAAAACCGGACTTAAGTCAGGTTATTATATATCGAATAAATAATATTTTTCGCTCTTATTACCTTACTGCTGAATTTATAATTTAATTAATTCGATTTCGTTCTAATAATAATAGAATTAAGTTAGAAAATCTATAATAAATGGTAAACAGGAAAGAAGATTTATCTAAGTCAATAAAATTCTCATACGATTATTTTTTACATAATCATTGATAAGCAGGAAATTATGCTTTCTTGATTGAACCGTTGATTACTTAGGGAAAAGCCCTTGCTAATAAGCACCAATAACCATCATATACAAATCAAACCCAATAGGTTCCCAGCAGGATCCCTACCCCTGTAACTTATCCACAAAAAAAACCCACATCCAAGTGAAACATCAAACTTCCGCCGAGGTCGCCGGCCTCTGGACAACAGCAGGTTCCTGCTGTTCCGGGACAGCAGGAACCCTTCTTGGGAACCCGGCATCGGTCGCTATCCGATCCGTTTGAGGCCACAATAAAATTTGTGTCGGTTCGGCTGTTTCCGCTACTCATGTTCATGCCCCATTGACTCGCTCTCGAGACTCGGATTCGATCGAAATCCAGGGAAAATCAGGGGAATACAGGGGGGTCCATTTCCACAGCTTGTCCCGGACTCGTTTCATTGCCTCCGACCATTCGGTTTCGAGGTTTACGATACTCTATTTGATGGCTCATCGGCTCGGGCCTGAGCAGAGATCGATGGATCATGCCCCGAGGCTAGCTCTCGCGAGTCGCCTTTGTTCCTAGTCCGCTGCAATCTTAATGTGCGGCTCAGGTGAGTGACTAACGGCCAGCTAAACTATGACTAACTGGTCTCTCAGATCGTGGGTAGTTCAAGGAGTTGAGTTATTATTTATGGAGCATCTTTTTGAAGTTGTTTTATAATTAAATTGGTAAATTTTTCTGTACCCTAAATGGTAAATGAGTCACAAATAGTTGGAGAGACTATAAAAATCAGTCTGTGTTTACTGAAACTATTTTGGAGGTTTTAATTAATAATTTGTCAAGTCTTAAACAGCCTAAATGGTCTATGATTCATTACATTTTATTACAAGCTACCATAAATTAATCAAGACTCATTAAGAAAATGTGTAAGATTTGTTTATGGCTTTTATTTTATTTATTTATGATTATTATTTATTGCTGGCGGCCTTACCAAGTTTGAAACCAACCCAAGATCATATTTTCAACACAATTAGAGCATATTAAGTGTGGCAAGAGCGAGTGAGAGGTGGAGGGAGAACGTACTTGTTACTTCTTTATATATTTTTTTGTTTCCGACTCAAGAGAATATATAAAATTAACGCAACAATTAACAGAAACGAGTTTTTGAGTAAAATGAAGTGGGGAATCTGGCCACGGATGATCTTTCGCCTTGTTGTGGGCTCTAGAATGGAAAAGGGGGAAAGATCGGAGTAAAAGCGAAGCTGCTTTTATTGATGAACAACAACAGCTCTTCGGCAATTTATGCCGGACCCCCGCTGAAGTGACTGAAGTTCTGTTTGGTTCGTTTTGGATTTAATTTTTCAGAGAGAGAAAAAGGGGAACGAATAGCCAACGAAGCGAAAGAAATAGGGAGAAAACAACAAACAGAAACCGAGTGGAGAAGAAGTAGAAAATGTTAATTTTTATGCCACATCGATGATGTATTCGATTTTCCCAACGATACTTGAAAGTCTCAGGGATATAAGAATATTTCCAAGAGAAATATGAGTTCCGAAAACTTAAATCTTCCAGCAACCTTCCTCGTTAAAATTTCATAACTTTTATTCGAAACTCTCAAACATTTTGCTGAGTAATAAAAGCCCGGGTTTAGGTTAGTACCATCGCGTTGATGTGCTATTATTAAGTTCTCTGTTATTGTTTCTCAGCGCTGCGCTGCCTTTTGTGTGGTCTTGTGGTTTTCAAGTTTTCAGTTTCTTGTTCGGTGCTTTTCGGTTTTACTTTTATTATTATTATTCATTCCACTTTGCCAACTCGTATGGCATTGAAGTGTTGCATTACCCGAGCAGACTTGGGGCAAATTCTGTCTTGGCTTAATTCGCAATCGCTGACGTCGCTGTCGCCCTCGGTTGAGTTATATGACAAATTTTCCATAAATACATTATATATTTGGCCGGCAAGCGGGCGAGAGAGAGGAGAGTTCAATAACCCCGCCTCTGAACTGACCTATTTGGCGGCAATTGCCGGCGAGTGGGAAGAACTGAACGAGAAATGTATGAGAAAGTGAGCCATAAGATCCCGGAATGGGCTGTCAGATGGGGAAAAGACAGGACACTTTTTCAGAGGAAAATTCGAATAAGCAGTGCTCTTTAAGAATTATTTAATAAATGTGGTAGTAGTCAAACTTCTTACTTACTTAGCGCCCTTCTCTGCGCTTCTCATACTTCTAACTAGAGCCCTTCTCTCTCATACTTCTTACTTAAAGCCTTTCTCTGCGCTTCTCATACATTTTACTATTTAATTTTTACTATTTAACATAAGAAAATGTTATATTTTAGTTAGAAAAGTCCATGTACCCCTTCGAAAACATAAACATAAATAAGTATCTTTCCAAATTGTGTGGCAGACAATTATTTCTTGTGTACATTTGGTATTCTATGGATATATTTATGGCTGCTGCACACTTTTCCTTTCTCATCCGCATTTTTATTTATTTTTGGCGCTGGCGGACACAAAATTTGTTGTTTTTATCGCGATGAGTGAGTGCATTTTGTGGTATTTTCTAATGCCATTCTGTGGCGCCCGCCTTTCTGCATTCCTCGAATATTATTTCCAGAACCCACAGCACTTGCCATTTCATACGGATATACATATATCCAAATTACCCATAATGTTCTGCTATGGTGAACGAAACTAATTTGGAGAAAACAAACCCAAAGCAAGCCAAGGCGAAATGACAAACGAAATTCAATTAAGTTTTATAGAAACAGTCGAGAGAAAAAGAAAACCAATTTGAGTGCATAAAATTAATGGCAAAAACACAGCGATAAAAACGGCCAAAACCCGTTTAGAATTCAAGATCGTATAATATATTCATGGATTCATCATTCGATGCATTGTTCGAACACAAACTTTTACTTTTCAACATTGTTTCGGGTGCCCATTGTGAGTGCTCATCTGCTCCGAAGAGTAGGCCCTTGAAGAGGCAGATCTCCCCCTGCAATTAATCTTTGCCAGTCCAATTAGATAACCCTTAGGGCCCTTGGGTCATGTGTGGGCAGTGAAAGTTTACCTGGCTCGTTCTAGCGTCCGAAATCCGGATCACGGAACACGACTAATGCGGAATTTGCATAAACAACGCATCTCGCAAGGGCCGAGTGCAGTGGTGGGCAGCAGCTGCTCGAGGGCTCGATCTTGGTTGGAACTGCGTAGAAATCAGATCAAGCCAGGTTTTTATTTACCTTTTTTTTCGGCGATCGACGACGGCGATAGAGCTGCTCTCTCCATTTTATTTGAAAAGATGGGGTCGGAAATGGTAAAGTGCATAGCGTTTCAGGCGAAATCATTTCCGTTTCTGTAAGTTTTTAAAAAGAGAAACGGATTTTATATAAAAAATTTATTATGGAAGAAGAAAATGTGTAACATTTTAGGATTATTATTGTAAATGATTGTCTATATCTTAACTGATTTTTTTGTAATTTATGTTTATCGGGTGAAGTTTGCTGCGCTTCATCGAGATCTTTATCGATAAATACTAAAACAATAAATATATAATAAGTACACACTAGATTACATTAAATAACAGTATGTTCACCCTTAATTCCACTTAATACATATATTTTTACTTTATTATAATTATTGCTGGCTTTTTCCCTTTAATATCAGTAATAAAATGTTTTCATTCTGAAACTATCAATAATTTAAACAGCAAAATAAACACACAGCCAAGTACCAACAACATGCACTTACCATTTTTCCGGAATTAGCGTTATTAGAATTTTATATGGAATTTAATATCATGTTTTGGTATCCCGGGGCTGCCCCACTCCGGCAAAATATCCTTTGGCGTCCTCGTAACTCAGTTATTTCGACGTTATTTAATTGCAGACTCGTTGCAGGCGAGTTTTACTTTCTCACACAAAAAATGTGTGACCTCCTCGGTCCTGCTCCCTTGGCTTCCTGCCTTTCATTTTTGCCGGAGCCATTTCCATGCAAATCAGCCGGGAACACGCACACATCCGCGACGGGGGGCAGGAGGAGATGGCCCCAAAGCCGTATACTTATAATGGGACACCGGCTTTCAATACGCCGCATGATATGCGATATGGATATGCAAATTCAAAGGGGTTAAGGCAGGAGGATACGAGGAGCCTAGCCCCATGTGCAAATTCCTTTTCCACGGGCACGGGCTTGGCAGCAGGAACGTGACAAAATGAAGTCTGTTTTTCGGTTCCATTCAGGCCTTACGTAATGCGCCGGCCTGTGTCCGGGTCTTTAGTCCTGATGCCATTGTATTGCCCGGGGATAATCAAGATTAACGCCTCGACTTTAGTCCTTATCAGTTGTCGGCATTGGGAGCTAGGAAATTCAGGACTTGCCACAACTGGCAAGGACTTTCTGGGGCTCTGAGTTCATGCTCGCTTTTTGGGTCATTGACCGTCTAATGTGTTGATTGATTTTAATGAGGAGGAATAACTTTTTTATAGACAACTAACTAATAAAAGCTGTTGCATTTTCTAGGAAATATTTTGAATGTTTAATTATTTTTAATGTAAATAATAGGCCAGAGAAACTTTATATTTATTAGGATAAGACCTAGAATCATAGCATTTTAACTTTAAAACCCATCTTGATCTTTAAAGATCATTTATATTAACAAATTAAATTTAAACATCACCCTGAAACCTGATCAAGACTGTTGATATTGTTCTTTAAAGGTGTTTATTTTGTCTGGTACCCAAGATTTATCTCTTGCTTCTATCATTGTGTGTTTTTTGGGAGCACATGAACTTGACGAGTTCATAAATAGCATACAGAACTTGGGGAGGGAAACATGCCCCACACATGTGGCCACCAACCTTGGGATTCACTCGATTCTCGATTGCATCACTCCACTCCGAAATACCATTAACTCAATGTGCTTATTCTCTGCTTCCTTTCAGACCACCAACCAGAGGCGTTCGAACAATGTAACGACAATTTAAACGATCCAAAATACACAATCGAAAGGCGGAAAATCATCAAACTGCCCAAATAAAAAACAAAATACAGCCCACAGAGAAACCACTTCAGCGAAATCAGGTGAGTTGGGCAATCATACGAAATGGCTTCCTTCGATTTGGTAATATTTATCTAGGAAATAGCGAGTAATAATCATAATTTTTGCTTTGATCATGCTTTGATTTTCTGAATCTTTTCGAAATCCAGTGTCTGGGGAAATTTTAAATTATTCTACGGGAAAAGTGTGCTCTTAAATTAGAAAATTAGGCCGCCCCGGAGGAGCAATAGCCAGCAATTTTTTATGGCCCTGCTTAAGATTCTCGGTGACTGTCTCGGAGCCTGTTGGCATTAAGCAAATTTATGTTTATGCGCGGAAGGAACCCTTCAAAAGTCACACCACAAAGACTGCTGCACGTGCAGCATTAAAATGTAAAATGTACGAATATACTCGGAATATATACTATATATATAGAGCCGCTGGTATTATTCGCACCTGGGCGACGTCTCTCTCTCTGTTGTTATGGTAATGTGAGCTTCGTTTTGGGGTTTTATTCTGATTACAATAACATTTTTGCCTTCATTGTTTGAAGACCTTCGGCGCAGATCGACCTTGAGGCGGCTGCGTGTAATTCAAACCGTATAAATCGGACTGATTAATCCATATATTCAAAAACTATTCAGAGAAGAGCTAACCTTGTGGCGTCCTCAGTGGTTTTTTGATGCCTCAATTTATTGGCCAAACCCATAAACTTGGCCTTCGTTCGGGCTGGGCGCCTTTCTTCGCTAATTTCAAGAAAGGAAGGTGGAAAATTTCCAACAGCTTGGCACAGGGACTCATGGATTCTGTTGAAGAGAGGAAGGAAGTCGGGCTCCTTTTTGCCTTATTTGGTTATTCGGTGACGGACTCCTGACAAATTCGTTGACTAGGTCAGGCTCTCTCACTCTCCCCAAACATATATCTGTTGGATTCACTTTTGGTTTCTGTGGGCGGAAGTGCGAATGCGCACAGAGCGAAAGAGAGGAAGGTCCTGGCAACATTTTTAGACAGCAACATTTTTTATTGCCTTGCTTTCATTCAGGTTTTTTTTTGGCCATTGATGGCAGGAGGTTGCCTGAGCTATTTTACAAATTTTTGCTATATCTATGATGTAATATAGGGAACTGGATTTATATCGAATTGCTGTAGTTAAGGATTTTATGCAAGGCTAGTAAACAACTACTTTGGGTCTTTGTAACCTGAATTAAAGCTATAATTACAGCGACTAAATCAGATTAATGCTTTTTAACATAAAAATCAAGCCAAATTAACATTTTCTTGATTGATATGTAAGCCAAGCTTTCATTTCCACGTCGCAACATTTATTTTTATATTATTTTTATTAAATTTGATTTAATTACAGCTTAGTTAACGAAAAAAGTGACTTAAATTTCCGTATTAATTGTATAGTTTTATTAGGTCTATACATTATTTTTATGCTTCCTTTGGAATTAGCATTTATGGAATGACAATCTATAAAGTAAACATTTTTAAATAATATTATTAAGCTCTAATAGGTGATAAAAACTAAAGAGCCCCAATTATAAAATACATGGCTCTGATTTTCTTGTAAAAAAATTATGTTGCATACCTAAAGGTATTTCATTATTATCAAGAATAATAAATAAATTTAAAGTAAAAGTTATCTTATTTCCTTGCTTCTTCTATATTTTACTGTCCCTATATATATTCTTTGCAACATAAATCGAATTGCTTTCAAACTGTAAGCCGCAATGATGCTGCGAAAAACAGAGAGAGAGAAACAGATTCCTGCGGAGAGAGCCATTTCGCAGTTGCGCTCCTTGACCTTGGGCACGAACTCGGCACCCATCCTCTCGTAAAATATAAGAATTTTCCACGCTTTTGCTTTTGAGACCCATCTGTGCGTGCGGGCGGAGATTCGGACTCAGTCGCTCACTTCGCCAGCAGCCACAAGTTGTGGCAACGCGGACGGAAAATAAAAGCCAAAAATCCGACCTCATCAGTGAACGGGAAAAAAGACATTTAAAAACGAGAAAGAAAGCTAACTTCGGTAAACCGAAGTTGGTATACCCTTGCAGTCTGTAATTGGATCATTGAAAATCGAACCATTTTAGTAATGTTGAAAAAACATCGAATTTTGTAAATTTTACATTTTACATGTAGAATTTTACATTTTCATATAAATGGACCGATCGATTCTATGGCAGCTATATGATATAGTGG
>VNJO01010676.1:0-35305 GCA_008042535.1 Drosophila tani | reverse complement strand
GGCTGGTGATGCTGATCAAGAATATATATACTTCATGGGGTCGGAGATGCCTCCTTCACTGCGTTGCAAACATCTGGTCAAAATTATAATACCCTCTGCAAGGGTATAAATATACAAATTGAGTACTGCATCGAATATTTATTCAGTTTATATTCTCTACAAAATTAAAACAAATTAACCTCAGTTTGTACGATACTTAATGTATTTCTCCTTATACATATCACGCGACATATATACATGTACAGTTGTGCTCCATATAATAAGTGTAAACCGATAAGTGAGTAAATGCCGAAAATTAACCTATGTGCTCTCTGTAATTCTCTTTTGTGCTCTACACTAATATGGTTTTTTACATAAATAGGGAAATCTAGCATCGCAGGATTTCATCGAGAGTGGGTCCCCAGCGTCCGTAGGGGTCCTTGGGCAGAAGGAATATGTTGTCGCACCACGTGTAACCAAGGACGCGGGTCTCCACGATCTTCTTGAAGGCCGGACTCTCGTCGATCAGGTCCCGGTAGTTGTCGTTGGATACCACGGCCGCATTCCACTCGTAGGCAAGCTGCAAAATAAAGCTGCAAAAGGAGATTAAAAATAAATAAGTCTCAGTTAAAATAATTTTATTAATTATAATTAATTACCGGTCATCATAGCTGATTGACTTCTGGCCTGGAATGTTCTTGCACGGCGTGAACACTATCTTTCCCTCCTTGTGCAGCTGATCGAGCAGCTCGGGATTGGAGGACTTGAAGGCGTTGCGACGAAACAAGGGCATCACAGCCTTGGCATTGTGTCCCATCTTGTCGAAGTACTGCAGGCAGTACTTGATGCCTTCCGAGGAGAACACGTTGGAGTTACCATGACTGCGGAGTGTTTACATTAATTTAATTAAGAAAATAGTTCCGGAAAATCGGGAAAAACACTCACGCAAAGGCCACGTTGCTGCCGTCGATGATGATGGACCGCTTGTTGGACTTTGGCTTCGTGCTCGCCTCTCCGGGCTCGTCCAGCTCCTCCGTGGGATTGAATGTGTTGCTGTTGTAGTCTCCCACTTTCTTCTTTTCCGCCGTGGTAAGCGTGCTGAGGCTCATCCGTCCACTCTTCTTCTTTTGGCGTTGTATTTGCGCTGGCTTAGGGCTTTTCTTTGGACTTTTCTTTGGACTCTTTGCCAGGGGATTCAGCAAGGGAATGAAATCCTCTGACCCCATAGAGTCCTCCAAAAGGATCACCGAAACGTTGTTTTCAATGGGCTTTGGCATTGACTCGGGACTGCCCAGCAACTCGATGCAGGAAATGTCTGCCGAAGAATTCGACTTGTCGATGGTGGAGTACAGCAATGCATTTTCCGACATTGGTTTTAAAAACAACGAAGGTTCTCGCTGGGTATCGTTGAATATTCTAGGAGTGGCTATCTCCTCAGCACGCCTCTGGCAATCCTCAAAGAATTTCTCACTGGTAAAAGGTTCTGCATCCGCATCACTTTCGTCCCCATCGATATTTATGGCAACGCTTGGGCTCTCCAGCAGCACGCAGTCATCGTCGTCACTGGAATCGATGATTTCGCCCTCTTCAAGCTCTTCTGGACGTCGAACGGGCTTTGCTCTCTGAATTCTCTGAATTTAATTTTTATATGAATAAACAAATATAGTCCCAACTGAATCACTGGATTTACCTTCTGCGGGCTGTAGAACATTGGCCTGGGCAGCGCATGGTTCTTCGGTGGCGAGTTCCTTAGGAACTGCAGCTTGCGCTGCACCTGAGGGTGCTTCTGGACCGTGTACTTCTTCTTAATCGAGCTCATCAGCTTGTTTATGTTTTTCCGATCGAGTTTCTTGTTCGGTTGCGCCTTGCGCTGCAGTCTTTTGGGCGAGTTCTAAGAGAAAGGGTCGCGGAACGTGGTAATTAGCTTGGTTCTTTGGCTACAATGACATACCTTAGGACGGAGGTCTGGCATCTTCTTGAACTTCGGCTTTGAGGGACCCGCGGCCTCTGCTGGCACTGCCGAGCTGGTACTGGCGGCTTCTGCCTACATGTTTCGGGGAAATAAATAGATTTATCTGTTAGTCACTCGGTCGTGGCAAGCTTTTCCTGCTGCTACTTACCTCGCGCTAGAGTTTCCTCTAGTCTTTGGGTTTCATATAGTTCTTGAGGTGCTTTTAAGTAAAACTACAGTTTCTTTTTTTCACAGACATTCATTTACATCAAATTTATTAAGAGCTGGAGTGTCTACAGGGCTTACGTATATATCTAGGCGTACACACTAACTAGGAAATCAATTTTGATTCAGACTTAACTTAGGAGTTAAACTAAACGACACATGGCAGAGGAGAAGATAGCGCCCATGGAGTCAAACGAGGTAAAACGGCCCGTAAGTGTACACAACTGAAGGAATAGCAGGAAACAAAGCAGCCCCGTCGCATGCCGATCCTTCCAACTCTGGAAAATGGAAAATGGCAGATATCTACTGCTTCCTAAGCTCGCGGATCTCGCTGCGTATGTTGGTGCGGGCCAGCTCCTCGTACTTGTCATGGTACTCCCCGGTGGCATAGATGGAGGGAATCATCAGGAGGGTCTCCAGCACCTTGATGCGCATGGCCTTGTAGGTGGCATCGTCCAAATTGGCGTACTCCGAGCGCAACAGTGTGGTATAGTGCTTGTACTCTTCCGGAGAGGAACTTCACGTTGAGTGCAACGACCGAAAAGAGGGATGAAAGCGGGCGGGCGTGGGATGGGAGGGGCGATTATACTCACGCAAGCACCACCAAGTCTACATCCTGCAGCAAATTGGCCTCGTCGTCATGGCACCAGGTCAACTGATTTTCCGGAGTCTTGCGCCCCAACAGATTGCACACCAGACTCTTGGCACGGTCCTATTTGGAGGTGGAGGTAATCAGACTCCATATATAGACAGAACGGTAGGGGGATTTTCGCCGGCCTGGGCGCTACTCACATCCTCGATGACGGCATCGTGACAGAACTCCTCGAACACCTCGATGTTCTCCTCCGAGCAGCTCCGGTTGCCATCAAAGTGATAGTACTGGAAGAAGGCCGCCAGCACGATGTTGGGATTGGCGCAGCCAGCCAGGTGAGGCTCCTTGCGCTGCATCATCTCCTGCCAGTTGTGGTAGGCGCGCGTCGGACTGTCGGAGCTCAGGTGCTCCTGGATGCGGGCAAACCACTCCTTGGCCACCTGTTCAGGCACATCGTGATGGTCGCACACTTTCTTCCAGATCTTCTCCATGCTAGGTGGGTTTTTTTCGCTGTCGCTTTGGCCTCTGAGAATGGCTGGATCCAACAGACACAGCTAAGATATGGCGGTTGTCTGGCGTTTGCCGAACTTTTCACTTTTCACTTTTCGCTGCGAATATTTGGGGTTTGGGGCTTGGCGTTTGCGCACTGCCTTGACAGCGCCATGTCACTCGCGGGAAAACGGATACTGCGCATTGCACCGACGCTAGCTCCGGAATTTCTCCGAAATATGCTACGTTTTCTGCAAAAAGGCAAAGTACTCACCGAAATCGGCACGCTGGGAAGTTGATGTTTCCGAGGATCATCTCCCGCAAGGCTGAGCAGTATCTTCGAGGCTTCATCGGAGGTCGATCCGCTCTTGTGCCACTGGTTTTGTCTCTGCAGAGCCTTCAGCGCCTTCGCTGCCTTCAGCCTTCTTAACTTGCCTTTGCCCATTTTGGGTCCTGAAAGCCACAAGAATTGCTTTAAAATCTAAATTTCGTTGTGCTCAACGTTCAACAAGGAACAGCTGATGTCAGAATGCGTGCGTCGTGTTTTGGTATTTTTGCAGAGCGTCAGGCGCGAATCGCAACGCGTTAGGCATTTTAAGCAGGGTTGCAGCACCATATTAAACGTATAAAAATTTCAAACCAAATTTTCAAGTTGATTTTGGAAACTGACCTGTTCCACGTCCAGATGAGCTTGAAGAGGGAGAAATCATCGACTACAGTGACGACGAGGACTGCCTGCTGCTGCAGAGCCCAAGCGCGGCCATAAACTTCGATGAGGAAGAAAAGGATTCGGATACAGAGCCTTCTACAAGTGAGGAATACTTTGAGGCTTGCCAGCGGCGTGGCGAGAAAATTGCCACTCCCAAAATATGCAAGGATTCTCAGCGCGAACCGTCCCTGCCTCTAAATCCAATTTCGGAAAATGAATTGCTTTACTCCCCCATAAACAAGTCGAGTTCTTCGGCAAACACTTCTGGCATTGACTTGCTTAGCAGTCCCGAATCAAAGCCAAAGCCAATCGGTGATCCTTTTGGAAGACTCCATTGTTGTATGTTGTGAACTGAACAAGTGTTAAGTAAACTGATTAAAAAAGAAAGCTACTCCATATTTTCAGTCAGTTAGACGTTATTTTCATCGCCCTCCAGGTTGCTAACTGACTGAAAATATTGAAAAGTTGAATATGTAAAGGACAGCCAACTGGGATACAAAATAAAATATGTATGTATATATATTTTTCTATTTTCTGTGCCCAGAAATAAAAAAACAAATTAAATTTGTATACTAGTTCATTATATTTCAAATTAATTTTATGCGATGATTATTGCCTAGGTATTCAGAAAACTATCGCTTACCTACTTTTTTCATGCACCTGGCAACCCTGATTTGCATTAAACGAAAACAAATTCTGCCCAAAAACCATAAACAAAAACTGTAAGTGGAAATGGAGCTGCTTTAAGGTATTCTCAGAGCAACGAAATCGGACTACAACATGCCCGTCTGTGTGCTCTGCTTGGTCTGCTCCGCTGGCGGCTACGGGCTGCTGTCAGCCGAGGGCGTCCGGCTAAACATTAGGGGGATTATCAACAAACACTTTTCTTTCTTCGAGGTAAGCTGCGCGACATAATCTCAAGTTGTGAATAGTATTGACTCGACTGTTCCTCTCCTGCAGGTGCTCACTGCGGGCGGTGATTCGGCGGTCTGCCGAGAGTGCTGGCAGTGCGTCAGCAGCTTCGATGAGTTCCACCAGCGGGTCTCCAGCCTGCACCAAGAGCCAGGCAGAGGCGACGCCAAAAGCGTGGCCATTGAGTTCTGCGGCGAGACGGAGGAGGCTATTAACCCGCTGTTTGCCGTCGAACTGGACGCCCTGGCCGAGGGCTTCTTTGCACCCAACGAAGTGAAGGTGGAGGTTAACGAGCTAGAACCCCTGCCCAAGGTGGAGCTCCTCGAGGACCCGGTTAACACGGAAACCAAAACCGCCGTCACCAAGCGACCGGGCTCCCAAACCGAGGGGCCGCCGCATTCCAAGCGGCGCATTAAAAACGAAAGAGCGGTTGACAGTGATTCGGATGTGCCGCTGGCAAAGTTTGTGGTCTCGGAGGCAAAGGCCAGCGCCAACGGACCAGCAAAGGACACCGATCAGACCAAGGGACAGCCGCTGCGAAGGAGCACGAGACGTGGTCGACCGCCCAAGATCAAGCCCGAGGCTCTGGCGTCCCCCAAAAAAGAACTTGACTCGGATGAAGATGACCACGACGTAAGGGACAACGACATGGAATTCGTAGCCCCAGAAGCCGTCCTGGGCACCGACGACAGCTCCAGTTCTTCCAGCGACAGCAGTGACGATGACTCGGACGCCAGCCTGCCGGACATTGAGCCGGAGGAGCGGTATGCCGAGATCCCCAAGCGCGTGGTTGTGAAGCCCAAGAAGTACCGAAAGCGCGAGAAGCCCCTGGTCCCACCCGTCCGCATGAGTCGCGAGGAGATCGAGCGACGAAAGCTACAGCAGGACGAGTACGACGAGATTATCCTGCAGTTCTTCAAGAAGTTCCCCTGCCACATCTGCAACCTCCTGGTCCAGAACTTTGCGGACATGCGACGTCACCAGCGGGTGTCGCACAACATAGAGTCGGGCTACATCGAGTGCTGCGGGCGGAAGTTCCACGTGCGCAAGGGTCTGGCGGAGCATGTGTTGGTCCACAAGAATCCGGATCACTTCATGTGCTCGCAGTGCGGCCGGGTATTCCAGGACTCTCGCTCGCTGGAGGTCCACGAGCAGACGCACACGAACCCCCAGGTGAAGAGCGAGCCGAAGGAGAAGCGGGTCTACCAGTGCGAAAAGTGCCCCAAGAGCTTCACCACCAAGGCGGCCATCGAGTATCACTATGTGTCCAAGCACGTGCCCAAGTCCGAGTTCAAATACAGCTGTCCAGAGTGCAAAAAGAAGTGGGTAGTCCCAGTCCCGGCTAATGACCCCATCCAATGAGTCCCATCTAATCTCTGCATGCTTTCAGAATTCCCACGGAGCGCAAGCTGAAGGAGCATCTGCGGTACATGCACGACCCAGAGACGGCCATCATCTGCGACAAGTGCGGCAAGTCGTTGCGCTCCCAAACGAATCTCAAGAAGCACCACGAACTGGAACATTCCGAGGAGCCGCGTGCGAAGCCCGATCCCGTCCAGTGCGAGATCTGCGGCACCTGGCTGCGCCACCTTTCCGGTCTCAAGCAGCACATGAACACGGTGCACGAGCCGCCGGGCAACGAGCACCGCTGTCCCATCTGCAACAAGACGTCCACCAACTCCAGAGCCCTCAAGCGTCACATCTACCACAACCACCAGTGCGAGCGCAAGTTCAAGTGCGGGATGTGCGAGAAGGCCTTCAAGCGGCCGCAGGATCTGAGGGTGAGTCTCTTTCCACTCTTGCCAAGAGAGTAGGGATTCATGGCCTCAAATTCGCAGGAACACACGTCCACGCACACTGGCGAGGTGCTCTACACCTGCCCCAACTGTCCCATGACGTTCTTTTCCAACGCCAACATGTACAAGCATCGCCAGCGACTCCATCGCGCCGAATGGGAGGCGGATCGGAAGAAGCCGCTGCCGCCGAACATCATGAAGATATCGCAGGGCGCCACCACGGCAATGAAGAAGCGGCAGACCAGCAGCAGCGCCCTGTTCCCACAGTCGTCGGAACAGAAGCAATAGCATTTGCACATTTACGACATCTATAGATAGTAGATAAATCGTCAACCATTATTATTAACTCGCACTTAACACAGATAAGTTAAGCCATAAATAAGTAGACGCGGACATATTTACATCGATTTATGGGGCTCGTATCTTATCTAGCCATCGTCCTGTGGTATCCGGATTTCCTCGCACATCCCCTCCTCCCGGTGGATGCTAGCCCAGTGCTGCGAGAGCTCGCGGCTAATGGCCTTGCGAAAAACCATGCACGAGATGTGCGGCAGCTTCTCGAAGCGCACCCGCAACAGGCCGAGCCTGGCCAGCGAGTAGCGCCAGTTCTTCATGAGGTGCGCGTTCTTGCCTACATGCTGCGAGTCGGGGGTGATGAGCACGAGGATGCCCTCGGGCAGGAGCAGGTCGAAGGCCTTGCGGCAGCACTGCAACCGCTGCTCGGCGCTGGGCATGTACTCCAGCAGCAGGCTGAAGATGACACACTCGTAGTGGTTTGCTGGTAGCCTTCGCACACTGCCCTCTTCCAGCTCCGGTTCGTCCAGACCAGGGGCCACCTCAACTTTCAGGAAATCCGCCTGCAACACATCTTCGGTGGCGGGGCACAGATCCAGAGCCGTTACTTCGAGGTGCGGGGCGCTGGCAAAGGGATTGAAGCAGCTGCCCACGTCCAGCACCCGCAGCCTGTCCGGCGGCTCCTCCATTAGCTGGCACCTCACCTCGCCCAACTGCCCCTCGCTCTTGTAGGACTCCAGGAGTCGCTGCTCCCGCTGCCGCTTCTGCAGGTAGATGCCCTCGGTGAAGAAGTATTTGGTAATGTAGTCAATGGCCCACTTGATGCGGCTGCGCGCCTGCAGCTCCATATTGCCGTCGTTCGTCTCCCATATGGCCGCCAGTTGCCGCATGGCCTTGGCGTACTCCGCCAGCCGTTTGGCATTCCTGGGACTCGTGTGCTCCTGCCAGGCCACCGTCGCCCCATGCTGCTTCGTCAGCTGGCGCAAGCTCTCGTGGCAGCTCTTCACAATGCTGGCCAAGCGCTGGTGCTCCTCCGTTGCCATTTCACGCGGTTTTGATTGTTGTCTTGGATTGTTTACTTCTTTATAAAACGCAGTGTGCCTGCTGGGTGGCCACTCTTAAACCACATATAGAACGGCGCTGCCAACTTAGGGAAAATGCTATCGATATCCTCAAATATGCTTGTTTTTAAGAATTTGACATCGCTAGTGGCGCAAATAGCCGTCGAAGCTAAAATTTTTAAAGTTTGGGGGTAAGAAAGGGACCCAGGAAACACCTGGAAACCCGGGTGAATAAGCTTAGCGGTTTGTGGTGAAAAAGAAAAAGGTAACAATAATTCTATCACGATTTCAATTTAATTATCACCGACTCTAGGTTTGAAACTTGAAATTTGTGCTTTCAAATTGATATTGGATTTCTCAGTTGCTACTGGTTTTCTGATGATACGCGGGTTGGGGGAGTCATCGAACCAGGACATTATGTTGGCGCATAGAGCAAGCACTTCCATGCGAGGATTTGGTGGAAACACTCGACCGAGGAACTCCAGGAGGTCCGGCTGTTTGCTTACCACCTCGCAGTACTCATCGTACCCAATATTCGTGTCCCTGTCCAGATCGAACTTACGGAAGATCATTTCCTTCATGTCCTGCAGCAATAAAGTCCTGTAACATAATTGATAGGCAGACATTTTGCCATTCTTACCAACAGGAGCTCCATTGCTTCATCTTCGTCCTCGCTCTGAAAGAATTTCTTGAGGAAGAACCCAACTTCCTCGCCATTTAACTGCTTATTGTCACTCTTATCGTAGACCTGCAGGGATATGTTTATAATTTCGAGTAAATTTCCATTAATTTTGAATAATAAAATGCATCTCACTGAAAAGGCAAACTCCATCTTCAGCTCCAGGTCTCTGGTGAAATATATGGTTAATAGCTTCACGAAGGACTCCAAGCTCACGTGCTTGTCTGGATAAAATTCCGGATGCGTAAATTCTGGATTATGACCAACTCGGAAGACAATGGATGCGATTAGCTCGCGGTCAGTTATTTCAAACAGATCCTCCATTAAAGCTGCAAGTTGAGCGATTGTCATGAACTTGGCCCGCGCTCCATTGACCAAAACCATCTTGTGGTACACCATCACGATGCAAATTAGCTCGTTCAACGGGAAGATGGTGTACTTGCTCATCTGGTTTATCTCATTCGCGTACAACCAATTAAAACGGGCATTTTCAAGGGTATCTATGGTCTGGTCCAAGTCCTTCATATTCCCTTCAATTCCTGAAAATTTTGTAGTTAAAAATAAAGAATTTTGCTGTAAAATAAATAAAAGAAAGAAATACGGATTTAGTTCAACATTAGATCTAAAAATGTGTGACTTTTGATTCAACTGTACCTGTATCTAAATGCTATCCAATTAAAACACAATTCCCAACTGTTTACACACTATGTATTTGTATTTCTTTATCTAATGGGTTTCATTTTACCTTGCTTTCGCCCGGTTTACGGCATTTATTAAGCTGAAGCAAGTGACAGGATATTACAGCGCTATACAACACACGTACGTACAGTAACTTATGATTACACGAGTTATAAAAGATGCTCGCTTCTGTATGTATGAACAAACATGCCCGAACATGTTACCTACTTTGTATAAATGGTAGTTACGCTACAAAAAAAGCTTAGAACTAAAAAAAGGAATACATAAAAATAATACAGTGGCCATAGAGAATACTGACTGAGGAGGAGTAGTTTGGGGAACTTATTCAGAGTCTGTGCTTGAGTATTTTGTTCTTTTGTTCTTTTTTTTTTGACGACGACACAACCGCGTTTTCAATTGATCTCTTCATTTTGTCCGGAGTACTTAACCGATATACAGATACAAATATATAATACTAGTTTTTGTTGAAAATGCAATGTCTGTGAGTGAGTTCGTGGGGTGCGAAATGCACAAAAAACAACAGTCCATTTGTCGTGGCGACAGGCGGCCGCCCGTGTGGCAACTTGAGTGTGTGTCTATGAGTATTCGTAGTCGTAATCGTATCCGCAGTCCGGCCGTCCGAAAGTTCAGATGTCCGGATGAGCTACATTTCGCTAAACGTATTTCAAGCTAAATTTTAAAGTACTGTTTGTTCTTGATGTTTCCTCTAAATGCACTTACACTCTAATTGCTGGCAATTCGTATTGTATTTGCATGTGAGAGAGAGCCCCTGCCCCTGGACCACGACGCCCCCTAGTTGCAGGCGGCATTGAGCGCCAGCGCCCCCTCCGCACTGGTCGATGGCCCGACGACGTCGTGGACATTGTTGTAGTCCGCTTTGGCATTGCATTTCGCCGCGCTCGATTCCTGTATGCTTCCGTTGAGGCCGCTGCTCTTGAGCGAGTAGATACCCAAGCGCGCCTCGTGCTCCCGCCGCTGCTGGCGCAGCCGGATGTCATGCTCCTCGCGCATGTGACGCAGCTTCAGGTCCTGCTCCTGCCGGTAGTAGGCCATCTTGATCTCCTGCTCCATTTGCTCGAAGCGCAGCTTTTGCTCGTGCTCCCGCCGGGCATAGTCGATCTCGGCCAGCCGGGCCTGTTTCAGCAGCTTGAACAGGTCCTGCTTGTACTTCTGCTCCATCTCGGAGGTGCCGACAAGGTCGGCTGGCTGGCTATTCGTCTCGGCAGCCGCTGGTGTGGCGCCCAGGGAGAACTGCTGGAGCGTGGTGATGGGAGCTACGCTGTTGGAGCCTTCATTCTCGTCAGACAGCAGGGACTGGGCCTGCGATAGCTGTGGGAGAGGGGGATATAAATATTGTTAATAAGCATCTGGAATGTATCCCTTGGTTTCCCTCCGACTTACATTTCTCTGTCGCCTTTTCCGCGGCGGGGCGGCCGCTGTCTTTTCGTTCTCCTCTCCCGTTTCGGCGGATGCTTCTGCTTTGGCGCCAGCCAACGGCGACGGCTTGGCCTTGGCCCTTTTGCGTCGTTGGGCGGGCGGCTGGGCGGCGGGAGTGCTCTCCTGCTGCGAGTCCCCATCCCCGCCAGCGGTGGAGGGCGGCGGCGATGGGATGGCTATGGTGGACGTCTGCAGCGTGTCCTCGCTGGCGTTTGTGGAGTTGGGCAGAGCGGCCAGCGGCATGTCCTCGTCCTCGTCGATATCCAAAAGCTCCTTCTTGATCGTGCCGTTCGTGTTGGCGCTGCGCGTCTGGCTGCGTGATGTGACCGGATCCTTTTGCATCTCCTCCATGAACTCAATCATGCGCATGCCCTCGAGAGCCTCCGCCTTGGGATGCTTTTGCTGGTGCTCCCGCTTCGCAGAGTTCTTCATGCTGCGCCACTGCACCTGGATCTGTTCCAGCAGTCTGTGACGGAAGTTCAGGGCGTTGAACCTGCAAGGGGAAATTGACGTTAGACATGGACTCTTGTTTGCCGAGTTGCACCAAACTTACTGCTTCGTGATTTGGGACCAGGCCAGTCGCTTGGCCTTTATGCTCTTGGCGTCTACACTCCGATTCTCGACGAACGCCACCTTCGACTTAATGACCTCGAGGAGCAGGCCGCGCTCGGCCTCCTCCCAGTTGAGGGAGCGTTTCTTGCGCGTGCCCTTCTTTTTGCCGCCCGCGCCTTCCTTCTCGCCAGCGTCCTCGGCCGCATCCTCTGCATTCTCCGCCCCCTCATCCGTGGTGGCGCTGCTCGACTTCTGTGGCTTCAGTTCGGCCTTCTCGTCCTCGTCGTCGTCCTCCGGCGGCGACGATGATCCTTTGGCTAGCAGCTCTTCCAGTTTCATTGTTTTTGTTTACAACTTGGCCTTACAATTGGTTGGATTCCAATTCGAACAAGCAGGCTTGCAAAAATCCTATTTGATTTCTGTATATACTGGAGTTGCAGTGTGGCCAGGTTGCGCGGGTTCGAAGATACCAATTATTTTGATATCTATAGTATAATCTCTTTTTAGTATTTTCTCCATTGCCAGGTGGTATTTTTCACGGTGACACTGATTCCTGCAGCCAACTGACACCAATATGTTTGCATTTTCCTTACGTTAAACGATTAGGTTTTTGGCCATGTGGTTTTCCCACCTTTTAAATCAAAGTTAACAGCCTTTTCCATCGGAGCTCTTCACGTAAGCCAAGTTTTCTACCTTTCTGCATTAGTCTGGCAGCACCGTTTCCTTCGAGCCTTTTTTAAAGATTTTCCTGCGCTTTCCCGCGAAAAATGTAGTTTTCCAGAAGCACTGCACCGAGCAAGAGGATATTCAACCGGGTTAGGAACGTGGAGCGCGATAAATTAAGTAAAAGTTTTGCAGAGTCTGGCATTGCCAGTTTAAGGGTGACCAGATGCTGTATTTATAGTAGGCCAGGAAGTATATTTCATAGTTGTCAGTGCGGTCATACTTAAGTATCGAACGAGTAAGTAGCAGGCATAATTTTTCGTTTCATAAGTTTTCGAATTAAGAATATTTTCCAACCAAACCAGCGAGATGGCTTTCGGTGACTATCCCGCTGAGTACAACCCCAAGGTGCACGGGCCCTACGACCCTGCCCGATTCTACGGCAAAGGTGAGCACGATCCGCGAAATTACGTAATTTCTGGCCCACCGTTTTTTGCGGCTGCCGTTTTGAGCACATTGACACTGGCCAGCGAATTCTAACTGATTTACATAATTATCCCGCAGCCGATGTTCCATTCGGACAGGTGAAGTTGGGAGAGCTGGGCGCCTGGCTGGGACGCCGCAACAAGAGCCCCAATGCTCTCGCTGGAGCCGTGAGCCGTGCCTGGTGGCGCTGGCAGCACAAGTATGTGTTCCCCAAGCGCGCTGGCATCGCTCCCTTCTTCCAGCTGACCGTCGCCAGCATGACGTTCTTCTATCTGATTAACTACACCAAGTTGAAGCACCACAGGAACTACAAGTACCACTAAGCGACACTTCGCTGGTGGCACCTCCTGCAACTCTACTCGATCTTGATCCAGATACAGACTTTCCACACGGCGTGCGAGAGGCGGGCGGGCGAACACCACACTACAATTACTACATATATTTGGCTTTTGTGTTTTAAAAACTGCTTAAGTGAATAAAACGGCTGCGAATATCTGCCCAGACTCAATCGTTGCCGCACTCGTACACCGCATTCGGGCCGATGTCCAGCTCGGCATCATCCTGCTCCCAGCCGGCTGTGCGCTTTGCCGTGTGTATCTCGCAGATGAAGGGCAGCTCCCGATCGCAGCTGAGAGATTGCCAAGTGCCCTGAGGTGTCAGCGCCACGCAGCTGGCGTTGGCCTGCTCCAGGCTGCAGTTAAGTAGGAAGTTTAGTCATAACTCCTTGGAAATGGATATGTTTGTAGTACTCACCTAAGGCGTGGATGACCCACATCCCAGGCTCTGTACAGAAAGCACTGCAGGCTTTCCTGCTGGGAGTTTCGGAAATCCATGGTATTTAAGGAAGTTGAACGATTGTAGGCCAGACCCACATAGGCCAGGAAGACATTTGGCTCTGGCTCTGGTCGGCCAATTTGCTTCCTGTTGAACTGGAGCAGCCACTGAGCCAGGAAACTTGTTCTGGACTCGGAGGCAATGTGAGCCAAGCTGCCCGAGAACTCGGTGGAATTGGAGCAGGTCAAGGAGGCATTCATATAGGGAGTGGGCTTGGTGTACACCACAAATAGTCCTACTTCTGGCACGCAGGTGTAGTTCCTAACAACTGGGGAAAGATTTGGATATATATTTTCTAATGTTCTTAGATACCAACCTGTTGGCCTGCCGTACAAGCTGTAATAATCAAAGCGACTGTCGTTGACCATCCCTGAAAAAGTATGGTTTTGTGGACACGCCAGCACATGGCAGTTGAAGAACTCTCCTGGCTGCTGGAAAACCGTCAATTGACTGCGCATGTGCTTTTGTTTTTGGGTTTCATTTCTTAAGATCTTGAGATCGAATAGGTTATTATGCCTTTTAGGTCCTCCGGGAGCATAGTTAAAGGCCAGGCCCCGCAGTTCTCGAGTTAGTTTAGCGCACTCCTCCAACGAAGAGGTGCTCTCCAGAGCCAGGGCATCATCAGCGAAGGCTCGTTGACACTGCCGCACCAGGTGAAACTGCAGAGAATGCGATTTTTCAGTGGGGCAGTTGAGGGAACACATGACCAGGCCAGTCAGGAGGTTCAGAAGCAGTGGGATATGATAACCCATGAGATCAACCCTCTGTTCTAATCAATTCCCAAAGCTAAACTGATGTAAGGTACTCCCTTTCAGAACTCTATCTCATTGTAACCACCCCCGACTGACATTATTTGTCACTCAAAAGTCACAGATGCTTTTTAGGTCAATTTGAGTTTATTGTTCAATGATTAATATTAACTTACGAGGTAAACTATAATTGAGCTTTTAAAATATGAATTGAATTGCGTAATTGAACGGCTCCAGAGGAGCATTCCCAGGCGGAATGCTCGATTGAAGCTGTGCAAAGGCCTAGGCTTACTACTTTGAGAACTGTTGCCAGATTGTTTATATCATATATAAGTGTATGTTTATAGTAAGTAACTGATCGGGACGGCTGCTTTATGATAAGGGCTCCTCTGCCCGCGTCCAGATCGGAGTGCAGTTGGTTTTGAGTAAAAACAATGACAAGAAAATATTCAGGAAATTCTACTAAGAGTGTGTCGAGTGCAGTTTTTGGACCTTTGGCAGTTAGGCATCCGATAAATTAATAAATTACGAATAAGAGTTAGGTATTAAGTAGATACGAGTACAAATATCACCTGAGCGTCGGCTGCTGCATTCGTTGTTAGTTCGAGTGATTAAATAGGGAGAGGGGGAGAAGGGGTTGTAGAAACACGCTTACACTTACAGTGGAGTGTCTGAAGGAGGGGCGAGTCCAACACCGACTGTGCGGAACAGAGCTTCACGGATATCCTTGAGATATCCTTGGTTGGAGCTCTGCGACATTAGCGGGCAATTGAGGATTGCCCGGTAATCTCTGCACAACATTTTGTGAACTAAGACTAATTATGCTTAATCTAGAGACAGCCGCTGGACGACTGACTGCTCCGCTCCAGCATCCGGCATCCTTACAGACTATGTGGCTCCCAATCCTACCAATCGTTGACTACCGCAGCGACACCTGCGCGACCGAATCTCATCCTGGCCTAAACTTTCTGATTTTTAACACTTTGAGTGTTTTCATTTTGGAAACAATTTGAATTTTGAATTTCTTTTTTTGTGTCTTTGAGGACTCCTTCGCGCCGCTTAGCTGCTGTGCGAGAAGGCGGTGTTCGTGTAGGGTCCGCTGTAGATGGAGCTGCCGGAGTTGGACACCGTCTTGGTGCTGCGGCGGGCCATGATGCACAGCACGGCGGCGACCACGGCCAGCATCAGGATCAGGCCGGCGATGGCAATGGCTATGGCGAAGGTGCGCTGTGACACGCACAGGGCATCATCCAGGGTCTGCAAAGGGAAAAGGGATGTGTAAAATTCAGAATCTTCATAGGAATCCAACTCCCTCGCTCACCTTCTCTTTGTACACCGCATCATCGTCGCTGTCGTTGGCGTTTTCGTTCTCATTCACATACAGACCCGAGAAGACCTCGATGGTGGCGGGCAGGCCGTCCTCCTCCTTGCTATCGACGGCTGTCTGGCGCTTGGGCCGCTTGCCGCTGCACAGAGGCGCTTCCTGGCAGGTGGGATCCTCCAGAGCGCACAGCCTCACATTGCACTGGTAGTAGACGGAGGTGGTGTATGGGAACTTGTGCGCCGGGAAGGTCACATTGGCGGCCAGGCGATCCTCGGTGTAGTTGAACTGTCCCATGATCTCGTTGTCCATGGGGCACCTTTAACAATATTAATATTTTAGATACGTTGAATCCCCAAGACTTCAACCGAAACTCACCCATCTTCGCCCACCAGTCGTTGCTCTCCCCAGCCCAGGCCATCACGAACTATGCAGTCCGTGACATGCAGGCCGTACACCTGCTGCCTATCGATGCTGATCACCAGGGTGAGAGGATCGCCGATCTTTACGTCGTCGGCTATCTTGTGCTCGTCGTTGTAAATCTTCATGTGGCAGCCGGGCATGGGTATCTCGTTGTTGCTCACATCCTCTTCCGCCTCCTGCGGGGCGTTCGCATCGTACACATCCTCCTCGTCCAGGTCGTCGTCCTGCTGCTGCTGCTTGTCCAGCGATCGTCCATAGTCCCTGCGATCGTCACTGCGGAAGGCCTGCGGCTTCTGGGCATGCTTGCGCAGGTACTTCTTGGGCTTAATGGCGGCATCACGGCTCTTGTAGGCACATCGCACATGGTAGCCGCGTCCCAGATCGGTGATGAGCTTCAGATGCGGTTGCAGCACGATGGTGTTAAAGAATTCGATTCCGCCATCGTCCTAAAAGTGTAGAATAGGGTCTTTGATTAGTCATTTGAGATCAGAAAAAATTAATTTAAAAGAACAAGAGATTTATTCTTGCATTAAGAAGTAATTATTACTAAAAAAATATGATTTTAGGTTTGAAATTAATTTAAATGACGCTCTAAAATAGGCTACAAAATTATTTACCTAAGAAAAAGACTTACTAAAATATTTGTTTGCATACTTTTGTGCAGATTTTTAATTGATTTGAGACGAATTTGATTTTAAAAGATATTTAGGTAACAATTCCTTGTATCTAGAGCCAAGTGTTATGGGAAAAGAGTTTTATAAATTAATTCTGAACACTATTCATATTTATTAAAGCCTACATTGTTTTAATAAACTCAAACCCTCAAAAAATTACCTTCTTAATATTCAAATGACTTCTAATTTCCACACTAAATAAGATGCTTTCTAGTGACTCAAATTAAAATGAGAACAATACCTCACATTACCACCTACGGACAAAAGACCTGGACACCAAACCTGTTCGCCCTCGATTCCCTAGCTGAGCTGAGCGGAGCTGAGTCTCTCCAAGCTGGTCACCTGACTAATGCTAATGCCGAGAAGCCATATCGGCCACATGAACCCAAGTACAAGCATAATGTACTCACAATGGCGGCACAGCCCCTTCTCATTATGCATTCAGCAAGATTCACGCTCGGCTGCAGCCAGAAATCGCCTCAGAAGTTGAATGTGCGCGATCTTGGCAAGTGGGGGCTATGGAGCACTTCCTGGAGCTGCCTCCGCCATCAGAATGGTGCTAAAGCCGATCAGCCAGGTGTGACGTCTAGCCAGCCGCCCCTTTTCAAAGATCCGTCGGCCTTATCTCCTCGCAAATTAGCCAAGTTTGCATGATGAATTTTAATGGCTTGTTACTTAGGAACTTGAGAAATCCAAGAATCGTCTGGCATGATGCAATTTCCCTTCATTAAGAGAATTTTAATTGAACTTCCGCTGGAGCAGCAGCAGAAGGCTTTTCACCTTGCCAACACCTGCTTGTCAGCATTATGGGATCTTTGTAATTAATTTTAATTGTATTTTGTTCTTTGGGGGTAAAGAAAGAAGTGTAAGATTTCTTTACTTTCAAAGGAAAAGTCATTAAGAATTCATAAGGCATATTTGGGAATCAATTATGCTATATTTATGTTAATTTTTTAAGTCATAAGAAGTCTTTAGCTTGATGAATTGATTTGAGGCAATAATAAATTATTGAAAGTTGGCAAAACTAAACAGAATAGAAATTCAATAGAAGACAACAAACTTAAATCAGGAAATCGGAATCACATATTTTTGAGAATAACGTTACATATTAAATAATCCATAATTTTCTTTTTTATAAGCATTTAATAGATTTTTTAAATGTTTTTTTTATAGCTCCTTTGATTGTCATACTGAAATCGGATTCTTGAAAGCTGGCAAAAGTGAACGGAATAAAAATTCAATAGAAGACAGAAAACCTGAATCAGATCTCTCTGAGAATAAGGTTGCACATTAAATAATCCATATTTTCCCTTTGATTGATTCTCAAAGTGAAATCGGATTGAATCGGATTATTGAGAGTTGGCAAAACTGATCAGAATAGGAATTCCATCAATGACAACAAACTTTGATCAGAAAACCTGAATCAAATCTATCTGAATAAAAGCTTACATATTGAATAATCTCCATATTTTCCCGTTGATCAATATTTAATAGATTATTTTTATGTTTTTTCTACCTGAATTCGAATGGAACTTTTTCGCCAGGTGTAGATCTAACGGGTTATTCGCCCATCGGTGTGCTGTGCTAATTCCAACGGGCACCAGAAGGCACAAACAAATCGAGTACACACACTCGATGATGGCTTCGACCGAAAAGAAGAAAGGTGAGGTAATGACGGTGGCAAGTAAGTACTACTTATATAGTACTACTTATACATAAACCCCGACCGACGGCTCGGAAGTCTTGTAATTGGGTCTCTCGGCAGATTTGGGCACGGAAGTTCTGCGCTTAAGTGGGCTCGGAGGCGGAGGCTCTCCTCGGGCGGGCTTAATTCTTAATGGCCAGGTGATGGCCGATGTTTGTTTGTTTGTTGTTACAGCCGGGCATTAATCGAGGCCCAGAAGAAGTAGAAGCCGACACTGTTCCTGTCCCGGTGTGCGATTTATTGCCCAACACGGTCTCCGCAGCGTTTCCGTCGCTGGGCATTGTCCGAATCTCTGATTCTCCGATTGTCTGGCTTAAAACAAGACCTAGAAGGCAGGGGCAGGGGCTTCCTTTGTTGCCCAACTCGCCGAGAAGCGTTGACAGTTATGTTTCAAGTGTTAGTTCTCAGCCTCCGGGCATCATCATCATCATCGCGAGACAATGGGCCAATAAAAAGCATAATAAAGTGACATTTAAGATTTCAAGAAGATTCCAAGCGGCGGAGATTCTAACGGTAGAAAGCCTATTATGTCATTATAACACTTCTTCATCACACAAAAGTGCTGGTGTGTCGAAAGTGGATATGATATGGATGCAAATGCATCCAAATACGGTCCCCGAAACAGGTTCACGCTGGACGGCAAATGCGTGGGAGTCACGACCGAGTGACCTTCGCTCCAAACACGGCGGTAGCAGGCATTAAAATATCAATATCGGCCATAAAGCCGCTTACATGTTCGGTACACTTTTGGCCTTTTCACGGCCATCCGCTGACATTGGCGGCCAATGAACGCTCGCACCGCCAACGTCGTCGCTCCGAGTAAGCTTGTCAGAACAAATTGATTTCACTGCGAGAGATGGCTTACTCGCTGAGCCGTGAAAAATATGGTGTTCGATGGGAGTTTAGAGTTTGGAGTTCTGGGATGGCAGCAATTAAATTTTAATTAAAAACGTTGTTGCCCCCAACCCCTGGGCCGACCCTGTTGCCGATTTAATTATGCCTGACATGCCTCACAGTCGCGACTTGACGTGGCCCTCGTTCCTCGGTGGAGCTGTCATGTGGCATCTTGTCACGCGACTTTTTACACCGCAGTGAGCTCATCTCATGACGTAAGACAGGATGGCTGGCAAGCGGCTGGCCATTAGTGGCTGCACGCTGGATGAGACCCGCTCATCGTGTTTAATGACAAACATTAAAAAAATATCTCCCGACAGGCCTTGGCCGCCTCTCTGTTGATTTTCCAGTATTGGTCGAGGGGTAAATATATTTTTTTTTTCATTTATTATTTACTGATTCTTGCTTATTGAACGATCCGTGTAAATTGCTTGGGTCAACACGTATGTACGTACAGGCGCTGCGGCGAAGGACAAAGCAATGAAAAAACGAAAGACTTAGGCAACGAACTGGAGAATACTACACACATATATATGTTTATCTGAGAGATATGGCATGTGTGCGCCAGAGAAAAGGTAGAATAAATATAAATATTGATGAGTTGGATATGGGGAAACGTTAAGAGCAAGCTAAAATAAATCTTGGATAAAGTAAAGACCTTTTTTAAGTGTAATTAAGTAGAAGTCAAGCTTGAAATAAGTTTTAATATATTTTATATTATTCAGAATTTCAAGTTTCAATGAGAAAATACTTATATTTTTTATGAGTGTACTTTGTAATTCTTTTTTTAAACTCCATAGCAATATAAAAATGAATAACCATAAACATAAACATACATAAGAAGGCCCAAGATTGCCATATTTTTAATGTGTTTTTATATTATTTATGAAGATCATTAAAGTGTTTTAAAACTGAGCCTGTTTTTGCACAAAAATTGCTATTAAAATGTTGTAAAAATATTGCAGTAATGTGTAATTAAAAATCTCACTAAAATTGAAATATTGTATTAAAAAATGCACAAATTTTAAAAATATTATAAGTTTCTAACATAAATCAAAGAAAACTCTCCGACAGCAAACTTAGGAGTGTGCAACTAATAAATCGGGGGCTCTACTCTTCGTTATTTAATGTTAACTAATATCTCTTATTTATGTTCAACTTAAATTCAAAGATAATATGATGGGCCTATTATTTTTCATGCAATCAAAAGATTTTCAGTGTGTGTTGTTAACAAAATACAGCTAACCAACCCCAATCAATAACATAACATTCGGTCCATCAACCGCATTGCGGTTCTTAAACGCACTGCACTTAGTTGCCACATCGATTGGCCGACTGTCGTAACTGCAATTAAAATTTGTAATTTCAAAAATTGTGTCAATCGAGCGAAAGGAAAAAGCAGCAGCAACAAGCAACAGCTACTAACAACAAATTACAAAACGCCAGCCCCGTAAATGCCGAGAAAATTACATTAATATGTATCACAATCGGACTTTATATGCGGCTATAAAAATGCCGCTGCCGCTGTCGATGTCGGTGCGTGAGTTGCAGCCGCATTTAGCCCGGTTAAGTGCTAATTGAGATTTGAAAATCAGATTCAGAGATCCCAGAAATCCCCGATCGCAGCACAAAGCAGGCCGTTGTTGTTGGCCCGAATCGATCGGCTGAATGAGCCAATAAATACGTCGGGCCATATATGAATTAGACAAACCCAATAGCGTGGCAAGACTGAAATTTATATGGCACATCTTGGCCATGTCTCTCTCGGATCACCCGATATCGCTTACAGGGACATGGAGGCAGCGCGTCATGCTTGCTGGGGCGGTTCGGATCAATAATACGCTCGTTCAGATCAGTGATCTTAGGAAATCTGGGTTTGGTCTAAACTGACAGCCTACACAAACGGAATTTAAGTAATTGAAATGCGTGAAATGGGAATTATAGACACCTACATTCAGACATTATATAAGTTCAATGGTTCTAAGAAGTGTTTGGTAACTGAAACAGATGTATTTAAGTTGAGTTCTAGATGAATTTTGATATAATTAAGACAAAAAAGTTTTTAAGGACCGGACGGAACTCAATAGGCTCTCTGAAAGGTTTCTTAAATGAAAAAATATGACTATATCTAAGGATTTTTACCAAGAACTAATAAATTACTATTAATTACTAATAAAGGGCATTTTAGGTAAGTAAAACTGTAAGTAATAAGCCTCTGTGTCACTGCATCAAAGTTAGTTAATTCCCTGATTATTTATCTATTTAAGTTGAGTCCTAACTGGATATAAGGTTAATTATAGAACAAAATACATTTTAAATGTAATTAAAGCCTATAGGCTTCAACTATAGCTCAAATTATTAGGCTCTTAGGAAGGATTCTTTAGTGGACATTTTATGAAAAGGCAATACAAATAATCTGAAACTAGGGATATTAAGCTAGAGCTGATAAACAAATGTTAAATTCTTCATCAAGGCTACTGAGCTCCCTAATTATTTATATATTTTCTTTCTTGGCTGCTTTATATTTTTATTTGTAATTAAATATTAATAAAAAGCTAAACCCATCACCATTATGTTCTGTATTTCATACAGCCTGACTAATGACTGCTATTTTAGCTGCAAACCGTGTGGAGCCATCAAATCGCATCATTAGTTTAGCCGCAAAAGGTGCGTGAGCTGGCCATTTGGGTCTCAACCTTTTAGATAAACAAGTCATCTTGGCACACGGACCTTGTAACCAATGAGTCGTGTTGCCATAAAAGTGCCTAAACTTAATGTTTAATTTTTATTTTTTTATTTGCATGCCAAAATGGCAGAACGAGTTGGACGGCTTGGACATGCCATCACCTAAGATCTCCGATCTGAGTGGGTGCGTGTAATGAAATTCTGGATTGGCCAATCCAATCACAATCCGACTCACCGTTTCCTTGGGCATCGTGTTGCACGACCGCAGGGGCAGCTTGTACCGCAGGGAGCCCACGTGATCTCTGCGGGGTAGATGGTACAAATAATGGATTAGAGTCGCTATCGCCCGCATCCAAGATGATCGACACTCACCTGTACTCGCTCAGGCATGTGGAGTTCTTGGACAGGCCTTTGGGGTAGATCATGCCACTGAAGAGCCCCGTCTCGTGGTTGGGCGGAGCATCTTTGATGGTGATCAGCATCGAGCCGGACAGGCACTTGATCCGCACGCTCGGCTCCACCGCCGGCTTGGCGGTGGCCTGCGTCTCCGCCTCCGCCTCGGCCGCCGCAATGGCTTCGCTCAGTGAGCTCTGGGCATCCTCTGAAAGATAAAAACAAATGCGATATCGGAAATTATGAAATGCAAACAGAAACACGACATGGACAGACCCACTCCCGAAAACGGAATGTTTGCGAAGCAGCTGGAAAGCACAGTTAGATGGCGGCCGGAGGATGCGGCAGCTGGAGGAGCAACCTCAAGAGCCGTTAGCATAAATCATGAGCAGAAAAAAAACGCCAGACAATGGCCCATGGGAGCAGTATTTACTCAAGACTACAATTCCAAGTTGGAGTCAAAGCCAGCATGCGGAAGACTTTGCTAGTTTGTTATTTTAAACTGAGAAAAAATATTTTTAAGCTTTTAATTCTAGTTTGTTAGTACCATAAAGTAACTTAATTAACAATAAAAATATTAATTAAATAAATAAAAAGAGTACTAATAATGTTTAGGTATGATTTTCTAAGCAAAGGTAAAAGTTCGTGCATTTAAATTGTTTATTTACATTTGCTATAAGGTCAGCCTGTTAATTGAACTTTATTATATAAATCTCTGCATGTTTTTCTATTACCTGTTTCCCCCTTAATATATTTATTTTTCTCAGTGCTTGCTCATGACATTGAGGCGCTATTGAAGCAGCAACATCGAAATATCAGCCACGGCAGCAGCGGCAACAGCAGCGGCAACATGGGGCGAAGACACGGCACAGAAGCGTTCGTGGCCATTAGAAAGATGCCATTCTGCAAGGCAAGTTCCTTGAACTTCAGCTCCGGCCACGGCCTGGGATTAGGTTGTGCTCTTGGCATTTCCTGCTTGCAGCCAGTTGGCAATGCCAAGAACCGACTCTTCTTCGCGAAGGTACACAATTGGCCAAGACCAAAGGGGAGCGACGGGAGACGGGAGACGAGAAAAGCTGGCCAGGCACGTTTGCCCTGGCAGTTGGCGTTGTGTGTATACGGGGCATGTACTATATATATACGAACCCGTGGCATGGTGGCTTGGATGGACCCAAACCGAGGCCCGATGGGATGCCTGGATCGGTTCAACGAACCTTGCAGCATTTCGCATCACTTACTGCGGTTCTTGGGCAAAGTAATTGCATGCAACGCGGCCAAGCCGGTTTCCCTCTGGAAACGAATCCGTCGCTCTTGGTCTGGCTCTGGCTCTGACGTTGGCTCTAGCTCCAGCTTAGGCTCTGGCACATAAAAACATTTAATGGCTTTCTATTATGTATAATTTTATGGTCTCCGTAGGCGAGGCGGAGTGCACTTCTCAAATAGAACTAAACTAGACTATGGCAACAATGGATCGCATAAATTACACTTCTCTGGAGTGAAGAACAAAGAAACTGCAAAGCTCAAGGCCCAAGGCCCAAAAGTATGGTGGCTTGTTAAAGTGCATTCAATTTTCAGTTTTAACTTATTTTTTCTTGCGTGAATTATGTGATATTTCGTGATCTAGACCCAATTTGAGTTGGGTTATCGATCGCTTTCTCTGAGCTAAATTTTGAGTGCCAAAGATTGGTGAGATTGTGACGGAAAAGAAACTAAAACAGGAGGAGAGATATTCATTAGATCTGATATCTATCAGGAATTTACATAGGTAATCCCACCTCCGAAGAGAGGATTAAAAGATGTAATGTAAGATGTAAGTCTAGAATAACTTCTTTAAGAAGTTTAAGAGTTGCAAAGTCTTGTCTTCGATCGAAAGGTTCTTAATGTCTTTAGTGACCTCAAAGAAGTTTGTTTAAGGACACCTTCAGAGGGCTTGGAAAATCCTCTATATACACAATGTGATAGATAAGACATTAAGCATAATATTTAACGACTTTAATTTATAAGTTTTAATTATATTAATTATGCAAAACATCTATATTAACTTTTTGAACTGACGCAGCTTATCAACAGCCTGCTGCAGGAGTTCGTTCCGCAAAGGCAAAGGAAGTGAATCCTCAACAGTCGTACCACGGCTAGCCTCCAGGAGCTCCTCAACTACCTAGAGTCGCTACATGTTTCGCTGCCCGATCATGGCTCCTAGGTCACCGGGGTCTTAGCCAAATTCCCCAGCCCCAAACGCAATGTGAAAGCCAGAAGGAAGTGTGCCGCAATGTTTGGCCAGTCGTCTCTCAATGAGGCGGCACAAAAGAGCCAAGCTACTCCAATGGACTCTTGTTTGCCATGCGATTATGTGCCTGGCACTTTGCTGGCTTTAACTGGCGGTGCTTTGGTGCCTTTGTGATTTTGGCCAACAGTCAAAAGCGTTTTGCAACCAAAAAGACAACAGGCGACTTAGCGAGTTTACTTAACAATGGCAACCAGACGCTGGCCGATTGAAGTGGAGTGTGTTTATAACTCTAATTAGGTAATAGTTTTCGAGGGGAACTAATGCCTCATGGTAATGCCAGGTATTTCTTTTTATTATTTATCTGCGAGGATCAACAGATTTGGTTAGTTTTTGTATTTTTGAATGGATTTGAAGGAGATATATTCAATTAAATTGAAAACATTAAAGTGAAGTGGATTTTGTAATATATTTTAAATTAATTGAATGCTATTAAGTATTATTGAAATAGTTACTATTTTATTTTCAATCGATATTTTCAAAGACTGTCTGTTTCAAGGACTCTGTCTATTATATTTACTACTATAAAGGGGTTTCCAGTTACTAAATAAGACTATAATATAGCATTTATATTATCTATTAATAAAAAAGAATATATTTTCTTATCTAAACTTATTTCTACATAATTTTTCAGGGAATCATTAACTATATACCACGTGAATAGGTAACCATTTAATATTAAAACCTGCTGATGTCTAATTTAAATACTATTTTACTTAAAAAAAGACCCACAAAAGCCACCACCAGACTTCTTTCTTTACCAATTTGTTAGCCATTTTTCTTACAGCCTCCCTCCCTCCCCAATAAATTACTTCACTCCAAGCCCAATCCATAGAATTCAGTTTAGCTTCTTAATAGACAGATTTATGTACTCACTGACTGCCGTTGGTATCTGCGCCGCGTGCGTCGTGAGAGCTGCGATTGTCTGCAAAGAAAGTGGAGACAAGTCACTCATTAGCATAGTTCCATATGGGAGATGGGGACTATATATAGTCGATCCCCCAGACCCGACCCGACCGAACCCCTGGCGGGCCATAAAGCGTTGACATAAATCACGGCAAGCCGACAGTAAGTCCCTGCTCTAATCCATCGCCAGTAAGCTTCTTTAATTAAAGCTGAGGAAAAACGTCGAGGAAATTTCGTTTTCGTGTTGCCAGCAGATATGGCCAAGTATTATATTCTCACGATTCTAAGGCCAGGCTCCGATGCCTGGCGAAAGTTTTTGCCAGCCTGGGTTAGAGTTGAACCCGAACCTGAAGTCGAACCTGAATCCGCTGGATCAGCGTCCGCAGACGAGGTTGAGTCGGGCTTAGAATGGAGTTGGTGGTGTGCCACTTTTGGCCACTTGGCTGGAGTCGCGTTTAGCATACCAAGGAGGTGGAGGAGGAGGAGGACTGGCCTCCAGTCTCATATCCAGGTTAATCGCATTGGCATGCAATTGTCATTCAGCGGCCCCGCTGATTGATGTCCAATTTTCCGTTCCAGTGCCCAGAACCCTGATAATACTTACGATTAAGTGCAGCGCTGTGTAGAAAATGTCCATTGGAGTGCCGGTCCTCATGGTGCGAGCTACCAGAGTGAGAGAAATCGTAGAGATAGATGTTAAAACTGATTGCAAACCTTAGCAAATAGTCAAAAATCAAAAAATCAAAACCCAAGAGTCTCAAAAACTGAAAACCCACAGAGAGAAACCAGTTCCGCACCCACAACTACACACACGTATAGGATTATGCTAAATCACTCGAACCGAGCATACAGCGGCGATTCTGTAATGAATATCGGGGCCCAAAGGCAAACTTTCTGTTTGCCAAATGGGTCAAGTCGACACGGCCGAAATTTGGTTCGCGTGCGCGCTTATTGCAAATGGGTTAACAACGGCCCGGGCAACAGGTAACGCCACGGAGTACGGGTCTCCATAACTCCGAGATGCCAGCCATCGAGCGCTGAGTAAACAAACAATAACATCCGTCAACTGCAGCATCGTGGCATCATCATGACTCTGATTTCCGCTCCTTTTTCTACCATACGAGTTTGTGCAACAGAAGCTGCGCTATTACGAGAGAGATATTAAACACATATCAATGGCCCGTGACAAACGCTTTTCCACTTCCTGCAGAGCCGGTGAGAACGTTGCAGGCCAGTCATGGCCAGGAAGGCTTTTCCGAAACTGGTCAGTACACCGAGGAAAATAATTCCAGATTCATGTAAGAAACGAATCTGTATTGAATTCTATGTGTAACATGGATGACCTTAGGGATGCTTGTCCAAGTCAGCATGTGGTAAGCGAGAGATTCAGGTGTACTTGTTTAATATAGAATTCTATCCGCTGGGAATATTTATTAGGAAATTCATTAGGAAATTCATGAAGAGCAGAGAAGTAACAGAATCACTACATGAATTTTTCTGGAATATATTGAAACTCTAAGCTCCTACAAAATGTTGGGGCGAGTTAGTCACCAGATTATTTAAATTTTACGATATACTTATAGCATACTTTGTCCAACTTTAATTTATATATTAATGGTTGTTTTAATGAGCTAACAAGTATTTAACTAGAACGAGATTGATATCTATTCATAATTAATCAAGTAATTACGTTTGTCGCTGAGTTGTTCCCCTTTCAGGTTATTTCTTATTTTTATGACGACGAAATAAGGTGCCAAACTTAACGTTTTTCTATATAAATTAAGTTCTAAATTCATTCCAAAATCTCCACATTTCAGAACCTCTTTGTTATAACAAACCACCATGAAGATATCCCTTTAATGTTATAAATTTCCCTCAGTGCATCTTGATTTTAATCTTGGGCGTCGCAAGACAACAGCAAGCCGCGGCTTACGCTGATGGCCGACAGGCGATAATGATTTGTTGTTACCGCGACCGCTGCCAACACATTTCATTTACGGCAACACACACACACGGCGATGATGTCACAAGACCCGCACTCCACCACTCACTCCACGCCACTCACCCCAAAACAGCGTATCCAGATGCAGATACTCCGATACAGATACAGAAACTGGCTCGGTTATTATCCCAAGAGCTGTAATCTCCTTGGGAGTCAGCGTCTGGTTGTTATGGAAATCGGTTCGGGAGAGGCACGGAATTGGGTCAAGTAGATATGGCTGGAAATTGATAAATTGTTGGCATTATGCAGCAAGCACACATCAATTTGTCAAAGCTCCGCGCGGGGCCCACACTTCCTGAACAATGCGGATCAGAGATCGCAACAAACGTGGCTCAGAGCCGAATGCAAATGGCCAACTGACGCCAGCATCGCCAGCATAGCCGGCGACATCCCACTAGAGTGCGCACTTCCACTGGCATTGCAATAAATTAGCTAAAATTAGCAAAGTGACGCAAGCTCCAACAGAGCAATCGAGGGAGACAGGCTAAAAAATGAACAAAAAAATATATAAATGCGAATTGAAAACGCAGCTCATGCAGGCAAAAAATTAGCTCGAATAGTGCGGCGAAGCACGCCAACGAACATTATGAATAATGACTTTGATTGGCATCTCTGCTGCTCTCGTTACCTAGTTCGAACTTAAAAAAAATATATATAAAGCAAGGGAAAATAAAATAAAATGGAAATGGCAGCAGTTCGAAAATGACCTTCAATTACGTTCATCGGTGATAAGGGAAATTGCAAAAAAGAATTGGGGCAGAAATTATAGGTTGATTCCAAGATTCTTTCACATTTCTATGGGAATTAAAGATTTGAAAGTTTTTTGATTGAAAAAGAAAAGTATAATCAAGCAGGAAACGAAAATTAAGAATGCAAAATGCCTAAATTGGATTCATAAGATTCGTAGTTCAGCGCACTACCCATCGCTCCACATATAACCGGAGATCTAGCCATATTCAACTGTCTTTTAATTATAAAGAAAAAAGAAAGCATTTTAATACAACCAGAAATTTATTCTACAACGGTTTTAAATTTTTAATTACAATTTCTCCATCTGATAAATTTATATTTATATTTTTACTGTGCCTAGCTGGCACTTCCTGCTCCCGAAGCGCATTTCCTCCATCTAAAATTCAGCCCACGGAGTGAAGCCTTCCCAGAACCCGACTCTAGAATATAAATTATATAATTTCCTCCCATCAGCATGACTCAATGCCTAATCAATCGAAATGGCTGTGTGCACTCGATGGTAACGGATATTTTCAGGTGTCAATTTAAATACATTTGACACACATTCCGGCGAGAAAATAGCAACGAAAACACTAAACAAACATTGGAGTTCAAAGCAACAAAATGGGCCGTGCAACTGAATAAATTAAATGGGTTTTGCGTGCACGACGAGCCGCAGAGTTGTGTGTTTTATTGTTAGGTTTTTATTTAAACAATTGCATTTCCATGGAGTTGAGTGTGTGAGTGCTGTGTGCTCTGTTAATGTGGCGGCTAAGTGACCTCACGTGCTTCCAGCCGGCGAACGTAATTTATTTGCGTTTAAATACCCCAACGAGGGTATGCAAAAACATAGTTTTGAAATGCGCACTTAACTTTACAGCTTTCTGCTCGAGCAAAATTGTTAGGTTGGGAAAAAGCCCGAGAAAATAGTGTGAAAAGGCGCGTAACTGTGCGTAAAATAATCGAAAATTAAATGTTAATTGCCCATTAAATGTTTGGGGCTGGGCGCGACTAATGAAGGGAGATGGAGACGGAGCCCGTTTAATTAAAGGCAACGGACCGACCTCCTGTGGACCGCCAGTTCATTCATCAACGTATCTGGGTGAACCACATTAATCAAGGGAAGACTTTTGTAGATCTCCGCGAGAGAGGTCTGGAAATGAACCAATTAGAATATCTGACGACTCCCATCTCCCTCTGCTGCCAGATCTGGTTCCAATCTGGGATAGCCGAAGGCACCTCTGGCAAAATCACAGAGAAAAAATCAGAGAATCTGTGCTAAGCACACACAATCCGAATGGGCACACATACTGGCAGCGATTTTAACCACACGGCTGACCCATTTGGAACGATTGAGAGAGATGCGGGATGCGGGATTCTACCAACTTTCGGTTGCGGTTTGCCATTAAATCTACCTCGTACCTCGTAGCTTCCATGATCAATCAGCATAGCGATGCGTAGAGCTAATTTCGCTGCAATTTCGCTGCCATAGAAAGTAAGTTGCGGAGGGTTAGGGTATTAGGGGTATTATGGCCTTAAAGACCTCGCTCCGCGGCTGCATTGTGTGTGATTGTATCGCATTGTTCTTAATGACGGCAATTAGCGGAGTCGTCGAACAAAAAGGGCAGCTCCGCGGTCAGGTATTTCTTTATTTTAAACGGGGTCAGGCCGGGGCTTCAATGCTAGCTTTTACTTTTACCCAAGACAGCGACGACTTCTAGTTGAGTTTAGCCCCAGGTGTTTGTCTCGCTGATCAAAGGCAATTGAGGCATCGACTTTCACCTGCTTTCGTATGCAGGCGCTAGGTCTGGAAATTAGAATTTTTAATGCGACGATCTCACAATTAGCTGGCATTTGATCGGCGATTGATGGCCAGGTAGCCGCTTGGCTAGCCAGTTGGCCAGGCTTCCTCCCGAAGTCAGCGACTCGGAACGAGGTTTATATTTTGCCTCAAGGTCAGTGCAATTGTCTCGATTTTTTCCCCCTTTTGTTCGCCTCTAATGAGGCAACAATGCTTTAATTTGCTGTTGGCCAATTGCAATAAACGCCAACGCCGATTCCGTTTAAAGATTTTGATTTGGCCAACAGCAGCAGCAAGCAGTCGGCAGCCGGCCACAATTGGCCATTAAGGCAATGTGAGAATTTGAAAATCGCACATCATTAGTTGGGAGACCCACCCCACCTTCTGCTGGAGCCTGACCTGGTTATGTTGCCACACGCAGCTTGCCGCTCAAACTGGAGCGTGGACGCGTCTCTTGCCACATTGTGCGAGCCAAGTTTGGGTGAGACCAAACGGGGACTGGCTGGCCAATTCGTTGCGTATCTCTGGCCGGGTTATGTAAGTTCTCACTGTTTTGGTGCGGATTTGTCAAGATGTCCAATTTGGCTCAAACGCTGACTGGCAATATGCAAAGCGCTGATTGGACACCCACAAGAGTGGCAGAAAAAAATAACTCACAAGCCCCGCGGCCTCTCAGCCTAAATATATTTTTCTCTCTCATTTTGACGCCTAATTTTTGTGGGTTACAAGCTTTGCGGCTACAAAAAAATACAAAAAAATATCTACACAAACCCCAAAGAAATTCGCATTGAACGTGACTTGAGCTAAGCCGTAGACATGAATGTGTTTGATTTTTATCAGCCGGGTCTACAATTTTTCAGTTTTAGCCATTTACTTTGCGCTTTTTGCTTTTAGCTTTTTTGCCTTTTGACTGGCGCCCATTGTTACCCGCTGTTTTGTATTTATTCGTATTTTTTTCTCTGTTTTATTTTCTCATTTTGCCCCGAAGGCAGAGCTGAAACTAGTTTCGTAGTTCCGTTTTTGCTTGAGCGTCGGCTTTGGATTTTGTGTCTAGAAGTACTTAAAATGGAGGCTCCCAGCGACATTGGCAACGGGCTGCGGCGGCTACTGCTGGTCAGCTGAGCTTGGAACTTAATTCGTCATTAAAACTTATTTATTGAGGCCTATTTTAAATGCTTATGCTTGGCGGTTGATGTGGGAATCCGGTGATGAGCCAGAGACACGGGCAATACTAATTACAGCTGGGCTTTACTTCAGACTGACCTCATGCTCTTCCTCTCTTAATAACTTTATCCGTGTTTCTTTTGAGTCAGATTTGTATATTATTTATTTTTGCTGCTCTTTTACTCTTTTTACAAGGAAAAAATGATCTCATACTTGGCTTAAGTGAGTAAGAAAAACTCGGCTGAGGTGAAGAATAATATTTCTCTGGCTAAGGTCATATCCGTTCTATAAAAAGAACAAGAATTATGTTCTGAATTTGAAGATTTTAAAAATTTAAATATAAATATTCTAACCATTTTGTTACAAGGCAAGCATTTTTAGTTGTTTATATTTAATAAAATAAACCCAACTTCTTATAGGATTCTTTATAAAACTTTTAATTTACTGAAATATGCTTAATTTTGAGCTAAAATCCTTCCTATTGCTCTTTTATTTCTCTTACAAGACCCTGCCTAGAGCCAAGAATATGTGAGAACCAATCCTGGCTATATTTAATTCACTTAACCAATGTCCAAGTCAGTTCAAAAGTCTTGGCCTGCCGCCACACCCCATTTAAGGTTTGGATTTGAAAGTGACTCCGAATGAATGGAACAAACTTGACTGCAGTGGCGAGGTTTGATTTTTTTCTGCGTGGGGTTTGGCTTAAGGTAAAAGCCTGCATTTAAGTCCGCTTCAGTTGGCCAATGTTGATTTAATTCAGCAAAGGTGGCGGTGTCAGAGGCAGTTGGGGGAGCGCTACAACTAGCCAGACGACTTTTCATTTTGGCCAAAAAACAAACAAGCAAGAAAACCATTGCAGCAAGCACATTGTCCATATGACTCACGGCTGGGTTTGCGGGGCACGCCTTTCTAGCTGGCGCATTTTGGGGTTTTTGCATAATTATAAACAAGCCAGGCAACGCGTCGTATGAGTAATTCGCTCGCCAAGTTCGTTGCCTGAGTCTTTCGTCTCTCGAACTGTAAATCAATATCTGCCAAGCGGAAAATCTAACGTTGCCAAAGGTCTTAGCCTGGTTGAACGAACTCTCTTTTTTTGGCGCTTTCTTTGTCAGTTCTTCGGCGTGTTTCGGGAGATTATAAATCAATCAAGACACACTCACACACCCTTTGGCAAGCCCACACACGCAGTTCGCGGCTTAGTTCATGAACCCGCCAAAGCTTCCCACCGCGATTCGTCATCATTTGCATTCAAAAGCCAAAGTTGGAGGAAGTCTCTGCTACGCTCCACACATCACCCAAGCCGCAGAGTAATAAAAAGTATAATACATACGCGCATATTTTCCGTCTTTATTTTTATACATTTTGTACCCGCCTCAAGGTCACATTTGGAGCGGTTTGCCTTTTTCTTCGCTCTGCCTCTGCCTGGGCATGTTATATAAACAAGTTAACTACACATGATGGCTAAGAAACTGGTATTCAGCTGGCACCGCGCTCGAGCTCGGATTCGCCTTTTAATTATACAAATTTTACGCTTGCGTTGGCGTTCCTCAAAACCTCAAGCGAAATACTTGTGGCAAACACACAAAGCAGCATTCTCCGAGAATGCTGAGAGCTCTGACAGAAGTTGCGGGGGCAACGAGGCCCCATCGATAAGCCATATCCGAAATTATTATCCATTATTCACAAGACAAGGCGTTGCATTCAACAGCAGATGAAGACCATTACATGGGCCATCAGACAACAATATTTTGATAGCTAACAAACCACAAATTAACCAATTAATAGGCCATGCATCACCCGAAAAAGGGAAAGGTTCGTTTCCCATCCCCAGATGATGCAAGTGTCGGGTTGGGATGCAGCCAAAGCCAAACCGAAGCCGTTCCCGCCGCCATCAATCAAATTTTCTAATTGCTTCTTTAGACGCCAAGACTCACACGACCCGGACTGCAGACGAAACGAACATAATTATGGCCCTGTACGGATCGCTTGATGTTCCGTGGAAGTGCTAAAACCTGGACCAAGAGGAGAACCCAAGCTTGGGTCAGCTTGGGTCCCAATTAGCAACAGATTCTGGCTTATAAAGGCCCCACACAAAGCGTGGAAAATGTGAATGGACTTAAGGTTCCGAAAACTCTACTCAATGACACATTACCTATGCGCGGCGGCACATCCAGGAATGGAAACTGGGAACTAACAACCTCTGGAAAAGCGGATGCAAGACGGATGTCCGTGATGTGGTTGCTCAAACACATGCCCATCCCGGCCATGTTTGTGTCCCCCCAGATTATGCAACTGGCTGCGAACTTGGCAGCCAATTTCGGCCAAAGTCAGCCTTGGCAAACAGGTTCAGAAATACGCCGCAGATGGGGACAGTTTTGTTTTTTGTGCGAAAAACGCAGATAAGGCCCATTTCATTTGCACAGAAAAGCGATTGCACTGCTCCTGCTCGTCTCCCCGGCTCAGAGGAAAAATAAAAAATGATATTCCCCATCACAATCATTCCGCGCATTTCAATCGAGGCAAAACAGAGGCTAACCGGTTTGGCTGATGGATTTTTGGCACAGCCATCGCCTCAGCCAGAGCCGCAGCCACATCCACGTCGTCTGGCGATTTATGAAGTCATCTTTTAAGGCTGTGTTTCGGTTTTGTTTTTGCAAAACGGCACAAACTTCGATTCGCCCGAATTTTAACTGTGTTTCTCTTTGGGGTTTTCTGGTTTTTTGGGTGAAAAAATACGAAAACCACACTCACCTCTATCCCAACTTCGCCCTTTTTGCGTAATCCAATTAGTTATGTGTCCGTTGTCTTATATTTGTTTGCTTTGCTTTCTGGCGATTTTACGATTTTGCTACGGTTTAAACTGGTTGCCAAAAATAATGATGATATTTTTTCCAAAAAATTTGTTTCACACAAGTTTCAGCCTGAATGCATTTTTTGCTTGTAATTTTTAACGGGCTTCCTCTATAATTTTTTTCGTTTTGTGGCCAACACTCGTTTTACATGTTAACGCTGCGGGAATTACACGTTTAAGAGATTTGGCCAAGAGCGACCAGAGAGACGGAAGAGAGGCCGGAGAGTCCTCTCTAGCGAATTGTGGCGAATAATTCGCTGACGCCGCCGCTGTTGCTGTTGCTGCTGTTTTTTAGAGACAAACAAAAGACTGAAGCAACAAACTTCCCGACACTTTTACACTTCCCTTCCCGAAAAAAACAAGGCGAATTATTCAAAAGATTCACAAATCATTCAGCACGTATTTACTCGGTGCGGTTCAACCACCCGTCGAGCTTAATGCTCGATTGTAGCCTCTTCCCAAGGGCAGCAACAATCGGGGAAAAAAACACGAATCAAAATACTTTAAAAACAGCAGCAACCGCAACGATTTTTGAATCTCGAAAAAGCCCAGTCAAAAATCTCTTTAAGGCGCGTTTCGAATCCGCTGGCACGATCCAATTAGAACACTATCAGAACACTCCACTTTTCACTCGAAAATCTCACACTCACGAGGCTCGAATCGAATCGAATCGAAGGCGATCGAAATGGAGCGGTTCGGATCGGATCTGTCGTGCGATCCGTGCGTTCGTTGAGCGTTGTGGATGTGTCTCGCACACCAACCTGGCCAAGACTGACTTGAGACGCTCTCGCAGTCCGACGAAAACCGTCAAGACGGGCAGCGCAACAACCGGTCTTGCCAAGATTTCGGAGTATAGCTTGTCGCTTGGCGGTTTCGGAGTATTTGGCAAGTCCGAGTGCGCTCTTAAAGCGAGCTCTTTAGTTACTTTAGTTAAGTACTATCTCTAGTATTACTTGGTGTCGCTGGCAGTTTTTCAGCACTTCACCCGATCTTGGGGATGAGGGTAAGGGCCACGCTCTGATGGCTCCCTTTGCTCGGGATTGTCTTTCTAATGAGTGGCGGCGCGGGATAATTAGAGGTTCGCGCTGTGGTCATCCCATATCGCAAGGTCTAAAGGCTGCACTGAGGAAAAAAGTAATTTAAAGTCTTCATACAAATAGGGGATTCTTTAAATATAATCAAAAGGAGGTAAGTAAAAAGTATAAAGTATAAAAAAAGAGGTATGTTAGAGGGTTTTTTAAACATATATATTTAAACTAGAATTTGCTTCCTAAAAATATTTTTTCAAAATCTTTTTTTAAACAGCACTTTAAAAACAGTTAACTGACTCGTTTATTTCAAGTGTCCATTGCCTCTCTCCAAACCA
>VNJO01010674.1:0-18681 GCA_008042535.1 Drosophila tani | reverse complement strand
TAGTGAGTACATCGATGTTTTTAACATCGATGTTTGAAAACATCGATATATCGCTAAAACATCGTATTTTTTAAATTATAAAAATTTCGATTTTCTTGAAGATACGGCGAAAATTATTATGAGTGTAGTAATGTAAAAAAACGGCTAAAGTGACTTGATTTCAATGAATATTTTCTTGTTTTAAAAAATATGTTCATGATATTAGAAAAAAAAATGTTTTAAATGTTAAATTTTTATGTCGATTTTCTTGAAGATGGGGCAAAAATTAATATGAGTGTATAATGCGTTTGACAATTTAGCGATTTTTTCTCATAGTGAAAACATCGATGTTAGAAAAAAACCATCGATGTATCGCCGTTTTTAAAAACATCGATACTATCGATAGTGACATCGATGTTTTTGCATCCCTATATTCTAAATAACTTAATGATCTAACAATTTTCTTAAATCATATGGGTGCAATGCATTGAGTTACCCAAATGGTATTCCTTCGGTCACTGTCGGGTATCCCCAAAAAAGTCTCTTTTTTCTATGATGCTGCTGAGCTTACCATTATCACATGCCACATAAGAACAGCCAGGTGAACCTGTTAAAATCAAAGCTCCGAAAGAGAATATATATGAGCACCTTAAGATCCATTTTGGAAATGGGAAAAAAAATCATAAATAAGAATTACATAAGAATTAATAAGAATTATTACTGAAAAATTATGTTTCGATTATGACGTTCGAAATAAGTAGTTTCGACAGATTGTTACCATAGAAGAGTTCGAATTGTTTTGCTTTCAAAAAGTAACGACTTTTTACTTTGCTATCTATTAAGAAATCTATCTATTTTTAGCTACTTTTGTTGGCCAGCTCGCTTTAATTAATTACAGATTATTGGCAACACTGTTCTGCTCCACGACAACTCGATACATCGATTAATGGATGTAGACAAAAAAACGCGTATATTATCGATGTTTGCTAGCGCTTATTTTGTTGTTTTTTGGGAAAGGAAAGACATATTTAAACAGACTGCATTCTCGGCGAGAAAACAATACATTATTATACAATTATTTGAATAAGTTTCAGTTATAACCTACAATTAACAGATTGATGACATTAATAAAAAGGTGGGAAACTTTGCTGATGAAAAATGTATTGGCAGTCTCTTGAAACATCAATGCACTACTTGTTATCGATGCGAAAAACGTCCGGAATTCAAATTGTGTGGGTATAAACGTAAGACTAGTGAGGTTTAAGTTCTTACTTAATTTTTTGATGGTTGGATTAATAGCAGTCCTGAAATATTGGAATCTTAACTCAAGGCAAACTGGAAATTCATTCAATTCAAATCTATTACGGATGGCAAGAATCCAATAAATTTAGAAACTGCAATCAAGATTAAAATAATGCTAATGGTATTTATTATTTCATAATCGCTAATTTTTTAAAATTTTAATAAGTTACGTCTTTTTCTCTCTATTTTCGTGTTATCGGTTCCTTTGGATCGATAGGCAGATCACCTGTTGCCTCCCATCACTATTGCGTCCACAAGTCTTCCGAATGAAACAAAACGGTTTTCGAGCCAATCGATCCTCTAGTCGTATTCTGGTACTTCCCCGCAATTACGCGACGCCATGGACGGATCGAATCTGTTGATCCAAGTGGACACCATCGATGTGAACGATCTGGTCTACGTGGAGCGCGATCTGAACTTTCGACAAAAGGTAAGTGGACTTTAACTGCAGATATCTCGAAAAATATGACTCAAAATATGAGTTTTTGATAATTTAATGATGAGACAGAAGGGCTTGCTATATTTCTGCTTATCTCTTGGTTAAAATTCATGGGATTATCCTTTTTTTTAGTTAAGAAAAGCGAGTTATATACTTATTTATTGATAATTTTCCCTCTTTCAGGTTGGTCTTTGTTTCCTGCTTTTCGGTGACGTCGACGCGGATGCCGCCTTCCTACTGCAAAAGCTACTGGCCATGGCCGCTGCGGATCGGCGGCAGCCGAGCGATCTGCTCACACAGTACTCGAAATCCCGCCCAGATACCTGGCGGCGGCAGCTCGTGGAGGCGCTGTGCATCATTGGAGCCAGGCAGGTGCTCCGGAAACTGGGCTTCCGGTGGCAGGACCTGCGGCTGCATTACCTGCCCCACATAGCGGGAATTACTCTCCACGTGCATCCGCTGCTGAAGAGCCTGTACCGGATCTGTGAGGATCTGACGATGGCCCAGAGCGGTCGCCTGATCCTGGAGGTCAGCGACAAGGTGGCACGGCTGCAGGCGGGCGCTGGGGATCCGCTGCGCTTCTACGACACCAGTTTCCTGGAGATCTTCATGCTGGATTGGCTGACAAGGAGATGCATACGGCTGGGCGACATCAATGCCACGGGCAGCGATGTCCAGCTACTGATTGAGCACCTCAAGTTCAATGATCTGCAGGAGCAGGCCAAGTTACTAATTGATACGGTTAATAGCAATGCGCAGGCGCCGGCGGCTGCTGCAGCTCCCCCTATGCCGTGGCCCATCAAGAGGGAGACTATGACGGATAGCCAGCATGCGGCTAGCTGCTCCGCTGCGGCCGCAGCTCTAGCGGAAGCTACTGGTCCGGCGAAAGCCTTCACCCCAGCAGGTGTCCGACGGGCGAATGCCCTGCAGTTGAGCCGGGAAAATGCCGGCATTGCCCTGATTATCAACCAAAAGGCGTTCCACAGAAATGTCACCCCTGATCTGAAGGTAAAGCCTCCTATATCCTTCACCTTCTCCTCCTATGTATCCTCCTCTATATCCTCCAACCCTAGAAATATCTCTCGCCCAAGAGCCTGCAAAGACGCGAGGGCACGGATGTGGACGCGCGGCGACTCAAGGAGGTCTTCTCTGCGATGGGCTACAATGTGGAGTCGCACGACGATGTGGATCACATGGAGATGGTGCATCTCATTCGCAATGCCTGCCAAAGGTCCATGATCCGCGACTCACTGGTGGTGTGCATCCTGAGCCACGGCTTCGAGGGCGCTGTGTACGGGGCCAACAGCATTGCTCTGCGCATCTCCGAGCTCGAGAATGTGCTCTGCAGCGATGACGCCAATCTGTACGATCAAAGCCATCGCCTGATCAAGCTGCTGATCATCCAGGCCTGCCAGACGGAGGCGGACAAGAAGCTGGCGGAGAATCAGCACGGATTGCCGGTTAATTTACATATAAAAAAAAATTACTAGGTAACCTAATCCTCCTCTAATCCCCCCCAACAGTTCCAATTGGATGCCACCACACAGTCGCCGGGGCAGCACTTGAATTTGGTGCGTGCCAATTCCACGGTGCAGGGATTTCCCGCTATGAGGCACACGCACAGTGGCAGCTGGTTCATCCAGAGCCTGTGCACTGCCATCGTTCAGCATTCGGCCAGGTAAAAGCTTTACCCCTTGAGGTATTCAGCTTCGAATTAATGTTTATTATTAATAATAAATTAATTTAGCGAGCATATAGCCGACATCTTCACGATTGTCACCAACGATGTGTCGTTCAAGCGGGGCAAGAACAACGAGTCCATGGTGCCCAATACCAATAGCACACTGACGCAGCACGTCTACCTGCCACCGTGCCTCTGATGGGATGGGATCCTGAGAGGAGCATCGATGTGCAATACACGATACTTTCCATTAAAACCAGCACAGCTTTTATCATTTTTGTATGAGTCGAAAATAAATGTGTAAAGAAACTTTTACATTTAGGAATTTATGGGGTTTTTTCGCCTTTATAATAATAATAACAATAAAGGAGCTCCTACATAAAAGTTGACGTCTTTTCTTACCTGAAAAACCCTTAGTTTTTCATTGTTTTGGTCTTTGGTTGAGTTTTCTCAGCTCAAAGTCATTTAACGAGAGCGCAATTATAACAACGAGAGGCGAACTGAAGCAAGGAGAGACAAACTGAAGAAACTAGAGACAAACTAAAGCAACGAGAGTCAAAATAAAGCAACGAGAGACAAACTAAAGCAACGAAAGACAAACTAAAGCGACGAGAGAAAAACTAAAGCAACGAGAATCAAAATACAGAAACGAGAGGCGAACTGAAGCAACGAGAGACATGCTAAAGCAACGGCAGACAACCGAAAGCAGCGAGAGACAGACTAAAGCAACAAGAGACAAACTAAAGCAACGAGAGTCAAAATAAAGCAACGAGAGACAAACTAAAGTAACGAGAGAAAAACTAAAGCAACGAGAGACAAACTAAAACGACGAGAGAAAAACTGAAGCAACGAGAGACAAACTGAAGCAACGAGAATCAAAATAAAGCAACGAGAGACAAACTAAAGCAACGAGAGACAGACTTAAGCAAGGGGAGACAAACTAAAGCAACGAGAGTCAAAATAAAGCAACGAGAGATAAACTCCAGTAACGAGAGTCATAATTAAGCAAAGAGAGTCAAACTAAAACATTGAGAGACAAACTAAAGCAACGAGAGTCAAAATAAAGCAACTATCGTTAGCTATTCCTTGTACATTGCAGGCAAAGCGTGGAAAAGAGCGAAATAGGGCGGACTTTTGAGTGAAACGGAACCCCCCTCTTGCCAACAGAGTTGTGCCAAAAAAACGCACTTCCTTGGTTTCGACTATATTGCTTTTGTTGTCTTTTATTATAATAAATCTACAGTTTAGGTTTCTAGATTAATAATACATACATACATATACAGTAATATTAAGAAGTTGCTATATTAATATTCAAGTTTTGTGCGATTGATTGGCTATTGCTTGTATATCCGATTTCCTTTACTAGGAATGCAAATGCATCGCGTACGTATAAATAAATGCGTTTACGGATTGTTAAATCTGGTTTCAATCAATATGTATATACAGTCTGGATATATGCCGTATTTAAGTATATATGTTTACTGTGGCTATACAACATCGAGATTTTCGCAAGAATATTCACTGGCCAAACATTATATATACGATATATGGCGTTGTTTGGTCGGCTTGAGATGAGAGTATTCGACGAGTATGAGGATTGAGATGAGTTTATATGGGTTTTAAAGCCACAGAAGTCGCTGGAGATTGGAAATCGGTTTCAATAAGGTCCAAGAGGAAGCTACAAGATGCTAAATCTTACAGAAGAAAACCGTTTACACTGCATTTGGGCCAGGGAATCAAACCGGAACCAGTACCGGAACCGAAACAGAACCGATTGAAATTCAGAACCAGAACCGAAACCGGAACCGAAATACGATTCGGTTTGACTCCCTGATTTGGGCCCTTAAATACACATTTTGGGGCATACTCTTGAGCATGATGAAATAACATAAGGTGGTCTCGTCGTGAGCCGAAGTTTTACGAAGTATCCACTTATTTCAGTGCACGTTAATCAACTATCATATTGCCGCCTCACTCACACTCAATACGACACAGTTTACTATGTTCCTTTCACTCGCACTTATTGCAAGCATACAATAAGTGGATGTCAGTTGCCGACGAGACCACCTTATGTTATTTCATCATGCTCTTGAGACTCATTGATATAGCGATTTGTTTAACGATTTCTGTGGCAAACCTGGCATTGAAACTTATTGGAGTGACTATAGATTCAAAGAGATTCACTTAAGATCTCAAACAAATAATAACGTTGCTCCTTGTTCTTGGCTTTTGGATATGGAAGGGTCAAACTGAATATTGCACGGTTCAAAATGCCATAAAACTAGGTATGAATAACGCTCACTTACTTTGGAAGCTCTGCCAGGGTTCGAAATGTGCCATTTATCTTTACTTTCTTTAGTTTTAAATGCAGAATGCTGAGATATTTCCTGCCTTCTTTCGGGATAATACTTTGCTTTCACCATTTCCATTATTAAATGCTTTTTTTTGAGTCAAGTTAACGGCAGTCTTGTGACGGCAGGTGAGCGATATTCAGGGGTAAAGGTAAATACTATACAACTAGGAAGGAAGTGGCTGGTATATCGATCACCTTTTATGGTTGATGGTCGTAGGGCCCGTAAAAGTCGGGCTGTCCCGGATCTCACGCCGACCAGCGTAGCTTTTGCAGCTCAATTTGACCCTCCAGCGTTTTGGCCAAGTAAATGACCAGCAGCTGGACAAGGGCAATGCCCAGAGCGATGCCAGCAATCACATACAAATTGCGTTCGGCCCACACGCGTACGATTTCAATGCAGCCGCTGGTCCAAATGCGTTTCCTGGCCTCCGGCACAGGGGCCTCTTGAACGCCATAGCCGCACATGATGTTCACCAGGCCGGAGGATATGTCGGTGGCATTGATGCAGCAGCTGTAGGGCACGCCGCACTTCTCCACCGACGGCGAGCTGCAGTTGAAGTACTCATTTTTGCCTGGAATTAAGTTAAAGGTGTTGCTTTAAGGGTTAAATGTAATATTTAAGCTAGAATATTCGGGAAACTATAATAACACCTGTAAATACTTTAAGTTTCCTAATAAAACATCTGCAAAATAACACTATAAGCTTGCTTTAAAACAGGGGTGCTCAAAATTGCCTTACGGCAGTGCCCTTACCTACACAAGCAAAAGAATACACACGCACACACCCAGCAAGCAAATTTAGGAGCGCTCTTAATTGTGTGTCTGAAAAGAGCCTCGTTTCAGAGTGTTTTCTGAGTCGGCACATAAATATGAGCGTTTTCGGAGCACATTTGGTGCTCTCTAAGCATAGGCTCATAAAACGCTCTTATGTCTGATCATATTCTGAACGATGGTAAGAAAAACAAAGTAAAAAACGTGATTAAAATAACGGAATGCAGATTTTTGCGATAAGATGATTTAAAGTGCACAAAATTACTTAGTTTGTGCTATACGCAAGTAAAAGTCGGACGTGTTCTTGAACATATGTTTTTTTTTTTTTTTTTTATTACGAAGTATCTTGTTAATTTTTGAGTAAAATAAATATTAATTATAAAAAGTGTAAAAATTTATATTTTTTCAATTCTTGTTCAAGCGAAAAAGAGTCTGAAAAGAGTCTTTTTCGTAGAAATTTAAGTGCCTAAAAAGGGTACTTTTTTGTGCCTTTTCTGAGGGTTTTCTGTGTCAGAAAAGAGTCAGATCGGACTCAGAAATCTGCCTCTTAAAGTGCGACCGTTTTCAAAGAAAAAAACACTCTTTCCGGACACTTTTTCGCACACTTTATGACTGTAAATGCTCAGAAAAAAGCATCAGAAAACCGTCAGAAAACACTCAAATTGCTTGCTGGGCATGTATCGACGCCGTTTTATTGCATCAAAATTAACACTGAGAAAAAAAAAAATGTAATTAAAGATAAAAATTATTTTGGTTTCTTTATTTGGTTATTTTATATAAAAAATTAAAGTTGATTTAGGAAAGTATCACTCATTTTAACACGCCAAAGAAATCCAATGAAATGCACGTGTCGGTGGTCCACATTAAACTAAAATCAGACTTAAATCAAATTCTATCAAAAACGCAACAAAAAAAGTGTCAGTGCAGAGCCGAGAACAAGACAACAACACTTTGCATTGTGAGTTGAGGATAAAAAAAAAATGCAATGGAATTGTTGTTGGCTTGTCTCGATACGTACAGCTCACAAAGAGGAGAAGAAAAAGTTCTATGGAATTGTTGTTGGCTTGCCTCGCTATGCAAAGAAGAATTGGCGTGTGCCCTAGGGAAGTATGGCGTGTGCCGCTCCGTATGCTATGTGCCAAAACAAAAACAAATGTACTCGTGTGCCATAGTATTGAGCACCTCTGCTTTAAAAGAAATGTAACAACAAATGAATAAATAACTGAGAAAACCCACACAAATTTCGAACAAATTCTGGTTTCCTGATAAAACTACAACCGATTAAAGCTTCTCCCTCACTGTATTTACTTTGCAAATAGCTTTTTTTTATCTTTCGCCACAAAACAAATTCAAAGGCGTATTTGTTTTCGCTGAAATCCCAAACAAAACAAGTTTGCCACCAACCCATTTTGGGGAGATTAAACTAAGACCTTTGGGGGGCTGTAACCCTAAATAAACTCACTCCAATCCTGGTAGCCAGCATTGCTGAGGCCACAGCACTTGAACTCCTGCTGGGCAAAGTCGATAAAGTTCTGCAGGTCCGGATCGTCGCGATACGAGTGGATGATCTTGTCCGTGAACTGTTTCTCCAGGAAGGCGTTCATGTACTGCGGGAAGACGAAGCAAATGATGGCTGCCAAAGGAGAGAGAGAAAGAGTTATCATAAGAGAAAACAGATGTGAGAGGCTGTGACTCACCGATGGCCATCTCCATGAGGAAGAAGAGCAGCAGACACATGGAGTAGAGCTTCAGCAGGAAGGTGTTCTCCCGCAGGGCGCCCAGGCAGCCGGAGAAGCTCACGAGAAAGATGACCATGCCAGCGATAATCATCACCAGGGAGATGTTGAAGATCACATCGTAGATGGTCTCCAGACGCACCCAGCCGTTGGCCTCCTCCCACTTGTCCTTGAACGCATAGATCCCGATGCCGAGGAGCAGGCCGCCAAACAGCCAGAACACAAAGTTGAGCAGGAAGATCATATACTTGACGCACTGGCTCACGTACGTAAAGTGGTGCGGCGGATGCATGTCGCGCACCTCGATACCGCTGTACCCACGAGCCCCAACCACGCCCACGCCACCGCCGCCGCCGCCCCCCTGATACCTGTAGTTGCTCATCCTTTTTCTATTTAAATCTCTTCAATTTTCGCGACTTTTCACTGGAATTCGTGGCTGCTGCTGCTTCTCCCCCTCTCTTTCGTCCTTGTTTCACTCTCTTTTCGCTTCTCCTGCAGCCGCTGTCATCCGCATGGGGTTGAGGACTCGATTCCAACTTAGTTCAGTTAATCACTCTCTAAATCTTAGTTGCTAACTATAAATATATATGAAAAACGCGTAGTTTGTACACAAACAATGAAAACAATCGGATGGCGTGTATCGGCGGTGGCTATCGGTTATCGATGACAGGGAACAGCTGATTTGGGAACCGGGGACTACACTAGTCGTCGGCGCTAAACTCAGCAACAAGTTTTTAAAAAGGCAGTAAAAACACAATTATATAAAAAAAATGTGTATGTTAAGTTGTGCAAAAAGTGTTAAAATTTACTTTTATTTTAGGCTCAGTAAAATTCTAGAAAAATCTGTTAAAATAGCTAAAGAGTAAGGTCAGAAATACTTTACAGTTTAAAAGTGTTTCTGTAATTAAAATATAAAAATTAAACAAGTTTTTAAGTTAATTTAAAATTCTGAACCTAAGAAATGTAGCGAAATTGCGAAAAATATTAATAATAATAATTATTAAATTAATAATATAATATAATAATAAATTAAGCATACATAATTGGGCAACAAGTTTATTGGTTATTTAAAACTTAAAAAAATTAGTTCGATTCCAGGAAAAAGAGTAATAATCAGAATAATAATTCTTTAAAGAAAATATTTAATTACTTATTTAAAAAGTTAAAGGAAGCCAACTATTTTTTAAAATGTAACTATAAAACAATTAAAATAGATCTTCGCAAACAATTGAATATTTTAATTTTAACTATTGTAATTATGCAGTTGTGTGTTTTGTTTTATTAAACTTTTAATGTAAAATGTAATAAAAGCCCGCTAGCTCAAAATAAAACTAGTTCTTTTTTCCAGCGTCTTCAAGAGGATCGGATCAGCTGCTCGGCTGACCAGTGTAATTCTTCCGCTATCATCTCGCAAATAACCTGAAATTGGAAATAAACGCCTGCGAAATCGCTTGTGGCTTTGACCTTTGAGCCGGTACAACGTCTGGATGGTGGTTTGGAGCCGCCATACATGAATCAGACCGATAGGAAAGATAGGGAGGAGCCGAGGAATACTATGCAAATCTCTGGGCGCAAAGAGCACAGCGGAAAGCCAAGCGGAGTCGATCGAGTCCCCCCACTATCGAAGTCGATAAGCAATCAGTCAGTCGGACAGGCAGCAGCAGCGTTGATAACGAATCGACAAACCACACAAAACACGGAGTATTAAGCTTACTTAATTGCCGCTTAGTCGCCGGGGGATTCAGTTGCAACTTCCCACTTCCCGACGCACCGCCACGATGAACTTCCTGCTGCGCTTCGTGGTCTTCTGCCTGGATCCGCTGGGCCTCGGCCGGCGCTTCCTTGTCCGCCCCGCCTTGAATGTCGGCTGGAACGTGTACGATCGTGTGCGCAGCAAGGCGGACGAGAAGGTGGGCACCGTACGGGAGCTGGTCCTGCGGATGGGCCTCATAGCCTTTGCCGTGGTGCTCATCATCTGGCTGGCGGTCTTCATGTACGCCGCCTTCTACTACATCTACATGCCGGCCATTTCGCACACACGACCCGTCCACATGCAGTTCAAGTGAGTATCTACCGGGTGGGGGAGTTCTGGGCGAGATTAGGTGTGAAATGGGTGGAGTTCTGGGCTAGATTAGCCATGAAATGGGTGTGAAATTGTTGATATTTCATGGTATTTTAGGTGGTTTTCATCAAAGTAGAGGTTTTAAGTAGTATGAGTATGTTTAATACCATTTTTAAGCAAGTTCTGGTAAAGATTAACCATGAAATCCTTGATATATCATGGTATTTTAGGTGGTTATCCTCAAAGTAGGGGTATTAATTGGTTGCAGTATGTTTAATACGCTTCTTAAGCAAGTTCTTGGAAAGATTAACCATGAAATCGTTGATATTTCATGGTATTTTAGGTGTTTTTCCTCAAAGTATAGGTATTAAGTGGGAATAATATGTTTCCTAGGGAAGATTAACCATAATATGTGCATGAAATCAGCAGGAAATGTAAAAATAATTTGGAAATAGAAGAATGTCAGATATTTTATGGTATTTTATGTTATTTATGTGTAGTTCTCACTGCTTTTGGCCAAGTATTCTTCAGTATTTTCATGGTTTTGGTATTAATTATTGATTTAGTTGTAGTATTTATTAAAATACTATGTTTATCATATATTGCGAGGTCTTTCGAATAAACTCCTTTAAAAAAGTTGTTCTTGAAGTATTTCTCATTAGGATACAAAGAAGATCGACTTAGTATGCAAACAAAAAATAGTTCATTCTTAAAGTATTCCTTAAAACAGGGTCGGGCACCAAAGCTAACGATCGGAGCTCAATTCCCTTAATAGGATACAAAGGAGATCAGCATTTAATATAAAAAATATATGGGAAATTCCTAAAGTACACCTTAAAAAAGTGTGGGGCACCAAAAATTAAGCCCGGAGCCTTATATCTTCCTTAATTTGTCAGACTTTCTCTGGCTCTGGCTCCTTTCCTTCTTTTTGGCTCTTAAATTTAAGGATAGTTTTTATTCTAGGGCTCCGATCGTGAAACTAGGTGCCCAACCATGGCCTAAATGCTTTCTCCCAAAGACCAACGCTTGTCACCCTTAAGACATGGGCTTATCTTAATAACACCTACCATAAAAATAGCCATAATCTAAACCAATTCCCCAGAGGGGGTTTCAATACCTTCGTAACTTTGATTATTGCAGTTTGTTTCATGTTGTCATGACCAGAGTTCAATTCCCAACTCTGCACTTCTCTTATCTAGCCACTTGAGAGCTCCCAATAATAATAATAATTATAATAATACTTAAAATAATATACACACAGAACCTGCCTGGAGACTAGCACGCCCTGCACCTTCCCGCACGCCCACGTCTCGCTGACGAAGAAGCAGCAGCTGCTGATGGTGGGGCAGGCGTACAAGGTGATCGTGAACATTGATATGCCGGAGTCGCCGCAGAACCTGGAGCTGGGCATGTTCATGGTCTGTGCCGAGATGCGGGACTACGATTCGATGCTGCGCGGCCACTCCTGTCGCTCGGCCATGATGCGCTACCGCTCCCCGCTCATCCGCATGATCTCGACGTGGGCTCTCAGTCCGCTGTATGTTTTAGGCTGGAAGGAGGAGTTCCAGCAGGTGCCGGTGGAGATCTTCTCGCGGTATTTGGAGGAGCGTCAGCATCCCATCACGGATGTGTACGTGGAGATACAGTCGCAGAAGATACAGTTCTACACGGTGACGCTGCACATTGTGGCTGATTTTACCGGGCTGCGGTACATCATGTTCAACTGGCCTGTGCTGTCGGCCATAGTGGGTATGTTGACCTTGATCCCTGCTCCCTGCTTTTATGCCCAACAGCTAATCCTGTTTCCCTCTTCCAGCCATTAGCACCAATCTGTTCTTTATACTGGTCATCTTTCTGCTCAGCTGGTACCACTGGTCCGACGCCAGCTGGCTGCACAGCCTGCAAATCAAGTACGCCCGGCTCACGAATACGCTGCAGCCCGGCAGCGCCGCCGGCAGCGTGATCCTGTCCAGCGCCAGCGCCAGCAGCAGCCTGCGCGATGATGATCTCGTTGCGTATGCGGACGACAAGTCCGATATTGCGGACATGGGCGGCGACACGGATGCCGATGATCTGGTGATGGTCAAGTCGGGCAGCGGCAAGCCGCGTCAGCGTCTGGTCAAGAAGGCCACCAGCGATCACTAGAGGTTATCAGGAGGAGCAGATGAGACCACCGCCCATGCGACGCTTGAGCCAAAGACTAAGTAGGATAGTAGGACTAAGTTTAAAGTAACTGAACTGAAGTATTCCAGCGGACTTGTCACTTAAAATGCCAGGCCAGGATCCTCTCTATACATGGATATATTGTTAGGAGTCCCCATAAGAGATTATTCATATATATTTTTTGTATTTGGAAAGCAGGTCTTTAAGCACACCCAAAAATATACTATACTATATTATTGTTACGTGAATTTTATACTTTTGAGTATTTAATATTTATTAATAAGATGGTTATTAATTTAATGCTATGAAAGTTTAAACCATACTCAAAAAATCACTAACGCGACAAACAGAAAAGCACTAAATTCCAGCTAACGCGATATGTTATCGAATTATCGATGAAGGTTCGTGTATAAATATTATTCGAAAAAAAAATACAATTGAAACTACAGAGTAGAAAACTATTCTTTTGAAAATGCATTTGATATTATTAAGTAATAAATCTATACAATACCGAATTTAATATATTTTTAAATAAAGGTTAAAGGGTTTTATTTCTGGTTGCAGCTTTAATTTTAATGAGGTAAACAAGGTAGCTTAATGATTAAGGAAGTATCGTAGCCTCTAGATAGGTTCCCTTTCATTAATGCTATTAAACATTACACATTACACATTACAAAGAAACAAAATGTAAAAGCTTAGACCTCGGCTTCCTCTGGCTCCTCAGCTTGTGGTTGGGTTTTGGACTTGTCCTTGGTCTTGGAGCGCTTCCACCACTTCTTCTTCCCCGAAGATCTTGGGTCTTGGCCCTCCTCCGGCTCATCATCGTCCTCCGGCCCCATCTCCTCCTCCCCATCATCGAACAGCAGGAGCTCGAGCAGCGTCAACTGGTCGGTCAGGATCTTGGACACATTCATCAGCCTTTCGCCCCGATCCCGATATTTGATATCCTGCAGCTCCTCCGATTGACGCTGCTCCTCCATCTGATAGCCCCGACGCTTGCGCAGCCTCATCGCCTGATTGGCATCCAGTTCATCGAGCTTACTCTTCACATTCTCCGCCACCGTTCGCTTATTCCGGACGTAGTAGCCCCGGAAGCAAGGAAGCCGGTGAAAGCATTTGAACAGATTGGGATACTCGACGCGCAGGAACTGAAAGAAGTTGATGCGATTCTCGTGCTCCGCGTGCCGCTCCGCCTTGGACATGGTAAAGTAGTGATTGATCAGCGACACAAAGACATTGATGAGCAGCACGGCGATGACAAAGGCCAGAATGGCGTAGAGGACAATGCCCAGCCATCGGCCGCCATGGAACAGTTCATAGGGCGTCACCTGCTGGGCGAACCCAAAGGAATAGCACATGCACATGACCATCGCCTTGATGAAGCGATTAAAGTTGCTGCTGTTGTTCCCATTGATGGTCACCACGGCAAAGCAGTAGCCCAGGAGGAACACGACGATCACCATCGCTGTGCTGGCCACCGCCGTCCAGGCCAGGTACAGGGTCCGCGTGAAGAGCTGAAACATGCTGGAGAACTGGAGGACTCGCCACAGCCGGAGCGTGGTGATGCAGATGAGGAAGGCCAGCATTATCATGGTCAACTGGTGCAGCCGCGTCGGGCGCCGGAAGTCGATGAACTCCATCTTGCTGGTCCCGGCCACCGTCTTTATCATGTTGGACACCAGCCATTCGCGCATCACGATCATCACGACGACCACCAGGTTGAGCGAGCAAATGACCAGATCCAGCCTGTTCCAAACGCTCTTGAGGAGATGCGGCTCGTACCACAGCTTGATGATCAGCGTCTGAGAGAACTGGATCACCACCACGATGTAGATGAGCATGGGCAGCAGGACGGTGTACGGCATCTGGTCTATTTCCTCCAGCAGCTTCACAGTATCCACCTCCACGTGCGGCAGGAGCGTGCCAAATGGCGTCTGCTCCACGCGCAGCGTGCAGATCGTGAACAGATTCACGTCCACGTTGTACAGCGTAAAGTCAATGAAGACCGCCGACGTGTTCAGGGTAAGCCAATGGTACTCGATAAGGTAGTCCAGGATCTAGGTCGGGGGAGAGGCGGGGTCTTCTTTAAAATATTTTAAGGAAAAGATTTTATTAACTTATCGAATTGCAACATAAAGCAGTCTTGCATGTAGAGCTGTTTCAGATGAAGGCATTCTCTTCCTCATTAACAACCGATGCTAGACCCCGTTGGGAATTCTAGTACCACTTCCAATCATCTAAAAAATACTTAAAAAAGCGGTCTTCTTCTGAGTAGAGTGGAAGGAAAACTATGAGTAGTCTGAGAGAAGTAAAGAAACTCTCTTGTTGGCTACTGAACGATACTTTTAAACTGCTGTTGCTGCTTTGCTTGTACATTGCAAACAAAGCGTGAAAGCGAGAAAGGGGGAGTGAAATAGAGGTAGGAGTAGGTTTTTAGCTTCTCTTGTGGTTCCGCTTAAATGTAATCGGAGAAAAAAATTCGAAACGAAAAAACTCTCTTCTTGCCACTAAATAATACTTTTAAGCTGCTGTTGCTGCTTTGCTTGTACATTGCAGACAAAGCGCGAAAAATGGGAGAAAGAAATAAGTAGAAGTAGGTTTTTAGTTTCTCTTGTGATTCCGCTGTTGTTGCTGCTTTGCTCGTACATTGCAGACAGAAAGCATGCTCTACAAGCTCTGCTTTTAAGCGTTTAATCCCTAAAAATTCTCTTCATAATTCCTTAAATGTTGCATTTTAAAATAAAAGACTTTTAATGTCAATATCAAAAGCGAAAACCCAAAATACTATAAGGAAGCTCCATGGTGTTCCCATTTCAAAACCTCCACTAAATCCCATCTTAATATCCATTTTAAAAATAGAATTCAATGGCTTACCCACCTTCTTGGTGTTGGGCAGGCTCCTGGACAGCAGACTCACATAGCCGACGAGCTCCGGATACGAGTTGAGGTAGCCCTCATGGTTGAAGTTCATGAGGAGGCCGTCGAGGAACTCGAAGCTGACCGTAACGGGGATCCAGGGCTCGAAGATGCGCCAGTACTTGTCCGCATAGTGGAGCCGGCGATAGGGCAGCTGCCAGTCGGGCATGTAGTACAGCTCGGAGAACTCCGGCTTCGACCAGCCATGATTGGGATTCAGAACGCGCACCTGGCGCAGCCTAATCACGCCCATCAGCACCGTCTGCTCCGAGTGCACCCACCCGGGGCCACCGACGCCGCCGGTGGAATTGGCATTAAAGGCATGCCCCAGCGTGGACTCGATAAAGTCGAAAAGTTGGTTGAGGAAGTACACCTCCTGGAGGCCATAGTAGTCCGTGTGATTCTCCCAGAACAGGGTCTTGATGATCCGCGTGTTGTGGTACTCGATCTCATTCCGCGCCACCAGCACCATGATCATCAGGCAGAGAAAGTACTGGCCGTAGATGAGCAGATCCTGGGCGATATGCTTGTACTGCTCGTTGAGCTGCCAGTTGCGGTAGCGCGAGGATATCACCAGATTCGCCCGCTGGCTGGCCAGGCGCTGCTTGAGGAAGTCGCGCCGGTCGATGGTGTCCCGCTTGGTCATCCGCGGCGGAATGTAGATGCGCGGCGGCCACCATGCCTTGTCGATGGACAGGATGACGAACTTGATCGGATCGCCGATCAAATACTGGAACAGCAGCGTCAGCACCATGCTGGCCAGCATCGTCTTGAACTTGACCACCTCGTGCTTGAAGCCGGCATAGAGTGCCATCACCGTCAGGGAGCCAACTATTAGGGCAACCGTTATAATGAACTTTAACAGGACTCGTTTGTGGCCCATGTTTTGGGTTTTACTTCTTCTTTCCTTTTGATTATTTATAGAAATTTCTGATGGTTAAATGAGACATAAGAATAGAAATAATAAGCAAAGCTCACTAGATATTGCTTAAAATATTATTTGACCTTTAAACTCCCTTTTTTTAAGGTCCGGTTAAGGCTAACTCCCACTGTAAACGTAAAGAAAAGCTTACTTTTCAATAACATTTGAACTCCATAGGGAGAAACCTGGTTGGACTCCGGTTTTTCAATCCCAAGTTAAATGTAAACGTTAGCCTAACCACAAGTTAAATAAAAGGTATTTTACTATTCTAATTTCAAATTATACCCGTTAAAAATTAAATAAATAAAGTAATTTCCAATTAAAGTCTTCTTAATGCAAAATTTAATGTCAACTTAAGTTTAACTGGTATAAATATACAAACTGAATGCAAAACATTAACTAATCTTTAATTTAAAGCTAACATTTAACATAACGAAATGAACTAATTGCCAATGTTAAGTTCCCCCAACGATAACCGATAGACTGGTTCCAATCGCGGCCAATCGAACCAGTTGACTAATCCCCGCAGGGCCAAACGGTCACACTGGCCGACAACAAAATATAAAACTAAAAACTAATACAACCGATTTGCAAGCGAAATAACGATAATGACGAACGTCTAGCGAAACCATTTGAACACCAAATTGAACGCACAGGCGGCGAAGCGAACCGAAACGACGAACGACGAGGAGAGGAGAGGAGAGGAGTAGCAGGAGTTGTAGGTGACGGAGCGCCGTGGAGCGGGAGCAACAATGACGATGACCGCCTCGGATAAATACACGTACCAGCGCACGGTCCTGTGCCTGGCCCGCGTCCTGGCCGGAATCCAGCCTACGCCCTGGGAGAAGGTACATAGTCCCGCGATCCCCCCCAAGTCAGCGAAAGTCAATCATCGACTTTTTCGCACGACCTTGAACGGGGGGCGACCATAAAAAAAGCAGACATGCGTGTGTGGGGCCGTGGGGCCCAGAGATACGGCGGTGGTGAGGGGCTGGCTACCTACCTGGCTAGCTGGCCAGTGATAATGTAGCCAATATTGGTCATAATATCCACATTAAGGTTCTTTGAGGGATTTTATCTGTGTGACGGCCGTGGCTGTGGCTGTGGTGTTATCAAATCGGGGGAAAATATTAATCAAGCGGAAAATATGAACTAAACGGAAGTTTAATTGGTTTTTTATTTCAACAATTTAAGTTAAACAGTGATCTTGAAACTAAAAAAAACACAAGTGCTCTTGGAATCGCAATACAATTTAAATAATAATGAAAAGGTTTCAGTAAGGAATTTTATCTTAAAATATATATAAATTCAAATTAAACATTTTTGCATATAACAATTTGTGGTAAACTATCCCCAAAAACCCAACTTAATAGCAATGTTTGTTTTTTAAAAACTGGCTCAAAAAAGTAACCAAAACTTGATGAGAAAACCTTCAATTTTTTCTTTATTTAAAGGATTCCAAAAAACCAACTCAAATAATATAAAAATTAGTGAAAATATTACTATTTATAAACATAAAAGGTCTATAACTAAAACGATATAAGATTTTCCATGAACATTTTCTCAAATGTAGCTTTTCTAAACCTTTTCCGAATAGCTATTAAACTTGATTTATTTTAACTCAAGCTTATGAACCAAGAGCTCAAAGTTTAGTCAGCTTAAGCCAAGAAATGTCCTGATATTAATTAAATAATAAAATAAATATTATTACACCTTAGTTCCCCTCATAAAAACCACAAGTTAGCCACTCAAAATAACAAACTTAAGGTTCTTTACATACACATTACTTACTTTACAAGCTATAACCCTTTTTTATGTATTAATTCCACCTTAATCTCCTTGCCCTTACCAGGTCCAGACCCTATTCCGATACTGCCCGCAGGAGAATGCAGCCGGCGTCTTCTGCTTGGACACACGCGCCCAGGATGCGGTGATCGCTTTGGGCATATACTTCCTGGAAGGCGGCTGCCAGCACGAGTCCCAGATCGTGCCCTACTTGCTGCGCTTGGCCAAATGCCTGCCGAAGGCCGTCTGGATCGATGATGCACGCAGCAGCAAAATTGAGCGTAATTATAATGATATTTTCTTATACAAATTGTTGCATAGTTAATGTCAGTTTGACAATGATGTTGCGTAGCCTTTGATTTTAGTTTAAATCATATCTTTTGGGTATAACATTAAGCTCTTTGAAATGGAATTGAATTTGGCATCTGAGAAGTGCATTTAAAGCGAATACTTGGGTCAGATTCATCAGATTCAGCCTTTAGTGAATTTTTTAAAGTGCCATAGTGCATTCATCCCATATAAAAAGTTTAAATATTCAACTTCTCTATTGAAATATGTAAATCTAAGGCAGA
>VNJO01010673.1:0-36961 GCA_008042535.1 Drosophila tani | reverse complement strand
TTCCCTGTTCTCGGATCTCTCTGTTTGTTTAGGCTAAGAGGCAGTCGGCAAAACAAAGTGAAATGTTTTATTTATGGGCGTGCGCCCCCGCCCGAGTGCTGTGTGTCGGTGGGCGTGGCGAGTGTCATATGCGTTGTAGCAACAAGACAAACAATGCGGAGTGAGGACTGACGGCAGCGGCGGCGGCAGGACGATGGCTGCCAGATCCTCCTTAGTTGCCGTCTCCGTTTCTGTCTGTCAGCTGCCTTGCAAATGAACAACTTTAACAAATGCAGGGCGCCTTTGCCTGAGATTGTCACAACTTGAAAGATTTTCGCACAAGTCAAACAGACTGACAAAGTCGACAATGATGGGGATGGGGATGGGCGATGGCGATGAGGATTCCTACCAGACAAGCTGCCCCAGACTGGGTATCAAACACACACTCATACTGAGCAAGGCGAAAGCGAGTCAACTTTCTAATGTTATTTAAAGCACTTTAAGTGCCATATTTCCTGCTTCTGCTGCTCCTGGCTGCTTTTGCTGCTGATGCTTCTTCTGCTGCTTCTCCTTTATTTATTATGTGGCGCTGCTGTGCTTACTTTTGGCACTCCGGCAGGAAGAATCAAGTAGTTTTTTATGTTTTCCGGCTGAACTGCAATGCCAACAGACAGCGGCCCAAGCCTGCACTGCACGAAGCAAATAACTCCTAACGGGGGTCAGTTTTATTTAAGATAAATCATTAAATAATTCCACATTAAAAATAATTTTTAAGACAAATCTATTAGCACTTTTCAAAATTTTAATAATAATATAAAAATAAATTGTCAAAAATGTGTTAATATATTAATTTAAAAGGGATCGGTACATACAAAACATTTTTATATAAATATCTGCATTATTATCTTTAATGGGGTTATGACACTAATGGGGCTATAACACTTATGACTATTATTTAGGTTTTAAGTAAGTGGGAGCAAGACAAGCATACAAGAATCTTAATGAGCAAAAATATTGAAACACAACAAAATCTGAAATAAATAAAAGCAATACTGTAATGTCATAGCACATAATAATCATTTACGTTCAAAAAGAATACTAGAACTAATAAACTTATAGAATTTGAACCAACCATATAACTAATACATTTTTTTTATAGAGATTAAAGTGACCTCCTTTTTATTTTAAATATTCAAAACCCATTTAATAAAGTTCAAGTTGTTTGTAAACCTCTCAAAACTCTCTGACATCAGAGTGTGATACATCACACAACATATTTTCCAACTCAGCAGATTTATCTATAATCTGACCCCTTAACATATTAGTTTGAACTTTGGTGTTATTTTTCGCAGTGTGAGGAATTCCTGCTGCAACTCTTCGAAACTCCCAGCTGCCAGTCTCAGAGTCCGAGGCTCTGGCTGCTTCTGCTGCTGCTGGCTTTATTCAAAAGTTTAGTCAGCCATTGAGAGCGTCGAGTGCGACGTCGTCAGTCAGGACTCGCGTGGCTCTACTCCGGCGGATATCTCGCCAATGTTTGTTTTATGTCGCAAACTTTGCCAGCAGCAGGCCAGCTGCAGCTCCGCCAGAGACTCCAAACCGGCTGCTCCTTGGTACTATGGGGCTCCACCGCAATTTAATAGATTTTCTATGTAAGCCTCTGCGGTCCTCAGATTTGACACCGGCGACCACACAGCTACACAAGGGCACACAGACACTACGGGGGGTCCTTTGTGCGCCGTCTACCTGCCTACAGATATTTTGCACATCACAAGGACACAACACAACTTGACGTCGTGTGAACCTCAACAACTTAAAATGTAAATAACTTTTCAAGTGGTTTCACAAAGTTTTTGGCCTGAACTTTCCGCCCCGCCCACACCCTGTCGCTGTGTGTGTGCCGGTGCTGATGTGTTGGTCTGCCAGTGTCTGTGTGAAGTGCCCTGGCACTCAAGTGTTTCGTTTCAATTTTCGCACGAGTTTCGCAATCCTCTCGCTCAAGCCCACGCTCTAAGCCAAAAAACAAATAACCGGCCAATGCGCCTGCAAATTAATTTTGTTTTGATAGACTTTCGAGCAGCTGGCCATAAAACAGAGGCAGAAACGCAAAAGGGAGAGACAGCCGACGCGATTGAGGGGGCCCACGCGGCGTATGCGTAATGTGAGAGCCGCATTTTACCATTTAGAGCAAAAATGCTGCAAATCAATTAAAATCCACGAGGCGCACACACACGACCAAATTCTAAAATGGCCAAAGAATAAAAATCGAGGGCGAGGGGAAAAAGGAAAAAGGAAAAAAACGAGCAGAAAGCCCGCTGAATGGCAAAGCAAAACCAACAGCAACAATTTTTGTTTGTTAAAAATGCAATTTATATGCGCAATGCAACGCATCGCGGCAAAGGCAAGAGCAACAAACAACAAACGGGAGAGCAATAGCCAGAGCAAACATCCACGAAACCCCCTGACAATGGCCAGACAAAAACGAAGTTTGATGCATTTTCACGCACAGCTTCACGGCAATCAACGCTTCATTTTAACTAAATGATTTTCCGGGGCGTGTGTGGAAGGGATCGATGTGGGGCAGAGCCCGGAAAAATGCGGCAGCACAATTAAATGGGGTTCTGATAACGATATATCTGTGGCGAATATCGTTAAGGGCTATCGAAATACTGAAAATCGGTATTTTTGGCAAAAGTTGCTTCTTTTTTATAGGTAAAATATCAGAAATGGGAGAGAGTGCTCCCATTTAACAACTAGCACTTGAAGTCCTTCCCAAAGCCACAATAAATGTGAAACTCGGCAAAAAATCCGTAAAGCTCTTACATGTGAAGCTTTAGAAATGCAGTTGTATTTTTATTTTCATCTATTACAAAATATACTTTGCTGCTGGACCATAAATGAAGCCATTCCTTGAATCTTCTTCACTTTCTTTAGAACAAGAAAGCCAAAATATTGCCAAATCTCTCACCAAAGCCCTATCCCTTTGATGATAATTCATGTGAAGCCGAAGAAACAGCGGCTTTCTTCGACAGAACGAAATATAAGCATGGCAGGGAATCCACTTAAATAAATTGATGCTTTACTACTCGGCAAGTTTCTGCGCCCCATGTCCTCATTCATTACACTTATAGTACGCCACGCCACAGCCGGAGGCGCTTTCTCATCCTTCTGCCCACGCCCATGGCAAGTGGCAGGGAGGGAGGGAGGATGTCGAGGGCGCCACTTGCGTAAATTGGCAGCATTGTAGTTGAGGGATTAGTGAGGCATTAAACGCCGTTTTTGCACATTACACGCGTGTAAAGCGCAGTCCGCGCGACGCCCACTCCTCCTCCGTCACATGCTGTGTTTCGCTTTAAAGAAATACAAGACAACCCCCACTCCAGCCCTTGGCGAAAGTTGGTTGTCTTGCCGGTTGGCACTTGCCAGTTGCCAGTTGCCGGTTGCCACTTGGCCCGCGTTTAACACTAAAAGGATTAAGCGGCTTAAGTCTGATGCGAGAATTTGTTGCGTGCCACTTGGGCCAAGGGGGCGAGAGGCAGCAGACACTGCCTTTTCCGGTGGCTGTCCTCGCCACTCGTAAATTGCCAAATGTAGCGCATTTCGTTGCACGTAAAGCAGATTTATCCGCGGCTCCCTGCAAATCGTCATCTGCGCCGGAAAAGAATGCCTTAAAAAGGGCTCAAGTCGATTTTAATCATTTTAATGGCCCAGCCAAGTGGCAGACAAACGTGCTGACCTTGCAAACTAGCTTGTGGACCCCCCGGTTCCAACACCACAAAATATGCGAATACAAAGGAGATAAAGTTTCGAGTCCTAACAGATGAATTTTAGATACTCTTTGCTAAAAGGAGGAAGGAAGGAAGATCTATAAGATATTTAACACAAAGACTTTCTTAGATTCTTTCCCAATTTAATCCGAGCTATAACCTATTACCTATTCTTACCAATCATTGAATATTTACCAGCTCAACCCGTTCTAGTTTCCTTTTCTAAACATTGACCTGGCCTAAAACCTTGACTTATACTTTCCTTTGCACAAACATTTTTATTCGCACTTTAAGTTTGAGTGTGCTAGGAGCTGCACAATTATTCATAAAGCTTTTACTCCAAGGCAATGCAAATGCATTAACAAAATCATGATATCCTTTCATTTAATTTCTGCTGCAGGAAAAGGGAGAGCGCGCGCGGTCACAAAGTGAGCGCCATGACAATGAGCAAACAAGTAAGCGGCGGGCTGAAGGGAAATAATGAAAGAAATAACCCAGGAAAAGGGGATGGCTTGGGGGCAGCTGGTAACCCCGGCTAACTGGCGCCCCTCGACTTGCATCAAACACTGCGAGACCGAAAAAAAGAGAAATGGAACAAGTGGAACAGGGGTTCCCTCGCCACAGCCTTCCCACAGCCTTTTGTCAAGTAGAAGTGGTTGGCAGAGCGGCGGCAAATGAAAATAAATCTTAAAGTGTGCCGGTACGGGCGCTGCCGACAATGGCCATCAACTTTGCGCCGTGCACCATTTAGCGGCTTAGCCGCAAATCAACAAACATATTCGCAGCTCAGCGCCGCGAGCGCCATGCAAAGGCAAAAGCTAAACAATATTTTAGGAAAATTACATGGATTTAAGGTGCGTGCGGCTGGTGACAAATATAATGCGAGCGGGAGAATTTATAACGCTTTATCATCACAAACAAGCGACTCGCCCCCGTCGCGACGAGTCCACGTCGATGTTGGCAGCCGCCGCATCGTCAGCAGTTTTGCATGTGTTTTCTCGCTGTGTGTGCGTGTATGTTTGTGTGTGTGAGGGGGGAGGGGGGTGCGGAAAACTTCCTGGGAGCGGAGTTAGCCCGGTCATGTAAACATGTGTAAATTCACAAAATGAACAATCATATGCCAGTGTAATACATCACGCAGCCCCGAAAAATGATTACAACGCGACGCGGCCCATTTTTCCATGACTTTGCCCAGGTGCCGATACAGTTTGGGGGAAAATAATAGACTTGTCTAGTTATTTTTAGAATTACTAATGAAACTAATAATGGAATTATAAAAAAAATCAAGGTAGAAAATGAATTTAAGGTAGAAAAACTGCTTTTGAATACACAGCTTCTATGCTTTCTCAGTTAAGGGTTTTCTTGCACTTACATTTCAAGATAAAATATATTTATGTACAATAAATATTTTTATTGAACTATGTATTTCTATAAATTTCTATACTCATTGGAAAAAAAGTCTTTAATGTAAAATATTTTTGTAAAACTTAACTTAGTTTCAAGATAATAAATAATATGAAATTAGGGTAAATGGTTTACCAGGGTTCCAAAAAAAAACCAAAAGCATAGAAAAATACCCGTTTTTTGACGCAAATTTCAGGATACTAATATTTTGAGCTCATGTGTAAGCACCCACCTGCTCAGTACCCGCCACAAGCCACACACACCCTGGCACACCTGGCTGACTGACAGACTGGCTGTCTGACTGAGTGGCAGGCGGGCTGATTGCCTGTTGTTTGCTGTGTACGCTTGCAGCCGCTAGACATTGAGAATTTTGAATTGCTACGAGGGGAGCTGCAACATTTTAAACATGCCATTAATATGAAATACATAAGCCAAAATGAGGGCGTTAAATAATGCAGTCTACGAGCGAGTGTGGTAAGTACAAGCAGCTTGTTGCCTGGCCCGAGGGCCCGGGGAACGTCTGCGATCAATTACTTTGAATGCACTCGGTTGCACGGCAAACTGCTGACATAGTATTTGAATTATTAATACAGAATTTAACTTGAAATTTGCATCTTTATTGGTTCATTTTGATTGCATAATTTATTTGATATAGTTTTTTGTGCGACCAGACTTTGATTTTAATTAAAATATTATAATCTTTATAATGTGGTTTGTCCAACAATATCGCCGTAATGACTCGATTTTTTTCCACTAACATTCGAGCTCTTTGCTGTTCAGCGCCGGGGCTTACGAATGTTGTTTGCACATAATTCGAATGGACAAAAGTTTAAAATGTACATGGACGTCGGGAGTTTACATAAAAATTATTTTCAAATGCCAGCCAAACCGCACACAGTCAGACGCACGCATAAATAATTCATAACGATTTTATTTGCATGCGAAATGAGTTAGAAAAAAAATCGCAAAACCGAACGAAGGCTAGCTACACTACACGTTGAAAAAAGACGGGGCAAAAAAAATGCAGGAAAATCCCAAAACAAACTGAATTAAGTTGGTGCACTTTTTGCAGGGCACTTTTTCGGGATTTACTATGGCCAGCTCGGCCACACACGCCGCACATTCGGTTTTATTGTTAGACCAGGGCCACGGCCAGGAGGAGTCCGGAATGCTGATCCCGCCGATGCTCCTAGTGCTACTGCTGCTGCTCCTGCGGTTGCCGTGGACCTGCACCTTGGCCACAGCGAGCGCAGAACCGCAGACAAACGCGTAGGTGTTGGTGTGGCTCCTGCCCACTCGTTATCCTGCCGTTCTGCCGTCCTGGCTACTGATGCTAATGACGAGGCGGCGCGCCCCTTACCTGTGCCAGCCACAAACACCCCAGAGGGCAGCGCAGGCAGCGCCGAGTCAGGAGTTGGCTCCTGTTGACTCAGCAGCTTTTTTTTTAGCCGGCTCCACGGCGACTTTGTTAGCCAAACTACACCATGAGAAAAAGTCTTATCTTAAAGGTCTATAATAATAAGTATTTTTAAAAATACCTGGCTTAGAAGTTGTCTTTATTTTAATGCAATTTATTTTTCTAATTGAATTTAACTATATTGTTTAGTCTTTTTCTGTAAATAACTTACATTACTAGAAAACGTAAGAACAAGGACCCATAATCCCTTTTTCTTTGGTGTATTACATCCCTCTTGCCTTGTCCGTGTGTCTTTATTATGAGCCTGGGAGACGGTGCCTGGTGCCTGCTGCCTGCTGCCCTGGTCCTGGCCGGAGTGTTCCTGTTCGTGTCCTGTGGCCATTTGCGGCTCATAAGGCATAAACTTTCAAGTGGCCAACAGTGCGCCGGTCCGCCTCCTGCTGACATGCTGAAGGACAACTTTTAATTGAGATAAAATGAAAGCGCCTCCTCCTAGTTCGCAGACACTCGCCGTACTCGCACTCCGCTGGAAATCAGCATCAGAGTAACTTCTAATTTAGTGGCCGTGAGAGTCTATGGCCGGACCACCATGTAAATCAGCGCACTTTTCTAGCACTTTCAGCGCTCCGTTCTCGCTTTTCCCTTGCTACTTTCACTCCGCACTCCACGCTGGTTACCTGACCAACCACCTGGCTTGTTTGCACGGCAAACTTTGTGTTGTTGCATTGTTGCCTTGCCGAATGTTGTAGTTGTAATTTGTGTTTGTGGCCATAAAGTTAGCCCAGTGCCTGGCCGCACAACAAAAACATTCAATTTTCGCTCATTTTTTGCCATTTGTGTTTATGTTTTTCAACTCAACTCAACTCTCGTTGCAGAGTGTTCAAAATATTTACAATTTTGTTGGTGAATGACGGCAGTTCAGTTGTTTGTCACGCATTTGTTGTCACATTAGCAAACTTTTGCGACTGGCTTGTTGTCTCTGTCTCTGTCTCTGCCTCTGACTGCGACTGCTTCCGATTTAATGACACTGAGTGCCCAGGTAGCCAGGCAGCTCATTAGTAATGTCCAAACCCAAATCAGGGAAACCCAAGATGGAGGTCTTGGTTTAAGATACAAGACAGCTAAGGACGAAGGAGCAGCAGCAGTGGTAACCGCAATCTATTCCAAGGTGTCCATGCGTGGGTAAGGCGCCTGGAGCAGAGTCCGTCCGGATTTGTCACCACATACCCACTCTAAAGGGTACTGCAAGAAATAGGGTGAGAGTTTAATATTTATTTAAATTTGAAAATTAATCAGAAAAAATAGTTGGTCACATTTGGTGCCAACTGCACTAGAGGCTTAGTTCATATTTAAAATTAATTTCAGCTAGGAAGATGCTAGATTACTAATTTGTTCAAGTGCAACCACACAATCACACGCAGATACTAAGACGCCATCTGACCTCGCACTGAGCTGGACGCTGGTGTAATCCAACAATCCCGTTCTAATTAACCAAATGAATTCACACTTATGGTAAGCAGCGTTGGCAACTGGACTCGACACACGGCAACTGGCCAGGCACCGGAGAGAGAGAAACCAGAGCCTGTAGCAATTATGCGTCTTCTCAGATCCATTTAATGATGTGCATGGACGGGAGTCGGCCAACTGCACTTTAAGAGCCCCAGGCCTACTTGGCCGTGCCCGTGTCCGTGTCCGTTTGGAATTTAATATCCTGGCGAAGGCAACTTTCGTTGCCTGCTTTGCGGGGCTCGTCGAAAGGTCGAATGCTCTGTGGCTTGGTGGACCAAAGTTGCAGCACACAAATTTATTACTCAAATTTTAAGCACATGCAAGTGCAAGTGGCACGGGAGCTGGGGCTGGGTCTGGAGCAGGGCCAGGGGGGCAAACAGTCATTTATTATCGTATTAAAATTTCAGCATCCGCCTTCCAAAAGCCACCCATCGTATTGGCGCAGGCGTCGCGGAAATAACAAATTTCTTGCTCGGAAATTAATATTTCCATTTTATAGAAAAACTTTAGAGCTCCACAGCGTGTATGTGTGTGTGCTGCGTGTGTTTGGGTGTAAGTGTGTTTATTTTCCCCACAGCTCGCTGGCTGTATGTGTGCATGTCCGAGGGTCATTTTCCAAAGCCGAGTCCGGATAGTCCGAGCATCCGGCTCTGCACATAATTTTTATGAAATCATAATCTTGAGAAAATAATGAGAATTCTTGGAAAAGCGTGCCAAGAACTTGCATAAATTTGCTTGCCAGCAACAAAACACAGAGGATGCAAAGGAAAAAAAATAAATGAAAATAAAATAAAATGAAGCAGCAGGAAATGCTGCTTTTCTCTGCCGCATTGTTTGTTGTGGATCTAATTGAGGCCTGAGAACAGCCGAGAGTGGCCCCAAAAAAAGACACAATAAGGGCTCGGTCTGACTCATGAAGTGTATCTTTCATTTCCATCCAGTTTCAGCGAAATCAAAGCTCCTGCACCTGGCCAGTCCAAATATTAACTTCCGCTGATGGCCGGCCGTATATCGAGGCCTATAACCTGGCCCGAACTTCCCAGCAAACCGGCAAACAATTCCCGTGTTTCGACTGAGAGAGAGAGTGAGGAAAGACCAATGGCATCGGAAGCTGGCCAGCCAAATTGAAAGCGCCGAGCTGGCTGAGCCGGACTGAACCATCGCATATATGGGCTATAGCTGTAGCTCGTCTCGTCTCGATTCTCGACTCGATTCGATTCGATTCGAGCCCCGTGGCGTTTTAAATGTGCCAAAGTGACCAAAGAGCCGGGGGCTTGAAGGATCGGAGGGCCGCCTGTGCCATAGATTGCACAGAAATTGCTTCCTTGGCACGTGTTTCATTTAACAGTAAAAATGGACTCACATGTGAGTGAGGAAGTGTGTGCCATTGGACACAGAGCAAACAAAATGTACCCTGTACTCTCTATACTTTAGCATGAGGGAAGTTCTGGCTTGAACCAATTGCATATTCCCTTGAACTCAAAGGTTAGCTATTCCTTTATTAGAGAAAGACAAACTCGGCCCAATAAGAAGAACATCTACGACTACAACTACTAGGGGCATGCGTGAATTTTAAGCCGCTTCTTCATAATATAGACGCTTTTATGACTCGCACACACGCATCCCCACACACTCGCACACACACTAACCCCACGCACTGCCGAAAAGGGACGAATGCGAAGTGAAGCAGAAGGCAATTATTTTTATTTACTGCCCAGACGCGCACTATGGCGCCAGCGTTTATTATTGTTGTTGTCGTCGCCAGCGACGCCGCCGCTGCCACCACATAAGCCGCATCATTGTCAGCTCGAACCGCCCTCGTCTTTGTCCCGATCCGAGGAATCCCCCAATCCACGCCCACACCCTCGTAAAGGCCATACATTCATGCCCATGGCCATGCCAGGCATAAGCAAATTACGGCCGAGAGTTAATTTTTCACTTGCTTAACGAGCGGAAGTTACCATTTTGCACTGATTTGAAAATATGTCGCTGTTTGTGGCATTGGCGTCGCCGATGGCAACCCACACAGCCCGCCAACCCCGGGTGGGGGCGCCTTTAAACATTCGGTAATACGCGCATTCATATGCGTATTTATCTGTGTATGTGCTGTATGCTTATTTCGGCCGAGATTGTTTGTCTGCGGCAAATGAATGAATTGCTCTTTGCTTCTATGGCAAATATGCCAATTTGGGAACCATGCCATATCCCATGCCCATGCTCGACTCTCGTACAGCCAATCCATCCCTATTCCCCGGAATTCGAGTCATTGACATGTGCCGCTCATTCGGTGAGTGTATGTGTCGGTATGTGTTTAAATACCCAATATTCAGAGACTCCAAGGGTATGTCTTAGTGGGGAAAATAAATACAGCATATGGGAAAATGTATATAATGTATACTAACCTGGTCAGCTTAACTCATAGATATTTTTGTGGTATTTATTTGTTAACCCATTTTTTTGAGCTTCGAGCCGGATGGTATAAACGACAAATAATAAGACGTCTTTATTTGCTGAGTTGATATTTTAAAACGAATTTATTGGCTATTATCGATAACATTTTAATCATGGGAAAAATTGTTGAGTGCGATAGGAGAGTGTTCATGTTTGAACACCAATATTCATATAAACCTCTTCATACAATCCCAGTAATCCCCATTATACAGGCTCACATTTCCCCGGTACTTCCTGGTCGTATCCCTCTCAAAGCCCACTTATTCCCATTTGTTTATGCTATTGCCAGAGTGTGAGTGTGTTTCGGCCATGTTCACTGTTCTGTGCTTATGCGCGCCAGGCTCATCAAAATAATCAACCAAAGTTGTTATTTCGCTTTTTTTGTCGCTTTTTTGTTTAAAAATAAAAACAATTTTCATCTACCATTTTTATGTGGATATAAAAATGAAGTGTCAGCCTAAAAAAGCATGCAGCGTATTTTTTTTGAGTACGCAGCATTTGCGGGGCATATTGTGTTTCCTTGTGGACTGCTGCTGCCAGAGGTATTATTGTAATGCAATCAGAAAAAATTACCCTACAAAATTCACAGTTACAGCTCGTTCAGGATTAATAATTATATCAGTATTTTTTTCGGGATTGGGTAAATGTTTTCATTAATGGCGGCCATGAAAGATAAATCAAAGAAATGCGAGCTGCTCTTCAATGTTGGATTTAAATGGCAGTCATCAATGTAGTTTATTAAACCATTTTGTCTATATGTTCCAGCCAATCTTAGCCATTATGTTCCTTAATATTTAGGGTAACTTGTAGTCGTTAGCCCTGCCATATATTAAACGAGCTTGTTCCTTTTAGTTTGTGTTATGTAATGGTCGTGATGTAAGCAACAACGAATGTGCATGGCCAATTTAACTTTATTTATGTTTTACATTTTGAAATTCAGGAAATACTAAGGACATATATATCTCTCTCTGCGTGTCCCCACTAAATGTCCTGCCAGACTTCCTTCCTTCCAGTCCCCTGTCGGCCTATCTGGCTCTCTCTCCTCGGCACAAAGGCCATCATTTACGGCTATTGTTCCATATTTAGGTCTTATTGTTTCGACCTTTTAATTAAGTTATAGATTTTTCTTGTGGCCCTGAGCATAGCATTATATTAATCCAGGAACATTGGCCGATACGCCCGATGTGCAGATAAATTCATTTTGCGGTTTTAAAACTTAAATGCAACAATCAATTGTTGCATCCACAGGCTGGGACATGGTCAGGGACACGGGAAGGGACACGGGAAGGGACATCGACAAGGACATGGACATAGACTTGGTCAGTTAATTTACGCACACACACACACTCGCTCAGCAGGCGACGGAGCGTTTGCATATCAATGTGGGTGTTACACACAAAACACGCACACGGAATATCCCTTGGCCCAGGGGTATATCTTTGGGATACGGATACCCGAGTCGAGTCCTCGAAGGCTGCCAAGCATCCCCAGCTCGATTCTCGACTCAGCCCGGCGCTGAACTCGGACCAAGGCTGATTTATGTGCTCTACGTGTGCAGCTGTGATCGAATTTCCAATCATGTTTACACACATACACCCGAAACAAATGCGAACGGCAAGAGGATATGCCGGCGAATGGGATGTAGTCCATGTAGCGACGATAGACACGCCGCCATCGGTGATGTTATCCCCTACAGTTGCTGTGATAATAGCAACGACAACAATACAAATGAACACGAAATGCATTGAGCAGGTGAGCACATGACTTCATTTTCCCAGTTACATATCCCTCGTTGTGTGCCGTGTGCCTGGAATTCGGACCGGCTCCAGCTCCAGCTCCAGCATCAGCTCCTGCTCCTGCTCCAGCTTCAGCTCATTTAGCATACATATGTTTGCCGTTCCTACTATTTATGTTTTCTTTGGCAAATTGTGCGTGCCGTGCTGTGTTCAGGGGGCTTGTTTTCCCACTCCTGAATGGAAACACAGGAGCAAAACTTTTTACGGCCAAACTCATTTGCAGCTTTAACTTTGTTTACTTTTTTCTTTTTTTTGTTTGTGTGTGCTGTTGGCTTAGTCATTTTGGGTAGGCCAACAAAGCAACAAATTGAAAATTAACCAAGTTCTCACGAGGCAACCGATTTGCCTACGCCCCAACTGTGTTTGTCTCTTGGAAAAATGGCCACAAAGAGAAAATATTTGTGTTAAACTTGTAATACCTTGCACTTACTGTCTTAATTATTTCCTGAATTAATTATAGAAAACTCCCAATTCAATTTAGAAAATATTTTTAACTTTGTTTCTTATTTCCACGATTTAAAAGCAATTTTAGTATGATTTAATTTATTTTTCCTAGTGCACGCGTCCCCTCTTGTTTTATTGCCGGCTCTTTGTCTGGGATTCTTGGCAATAAGAGAGGGACTATGGCAAGTTGGCTAAGAGCTCTGGGACTCTCGGCGGACCTTTTAATGTCACTTGCAATTTTCAGCTCAGCTTTTTGTTGGCATGTGCCCTTTATCCGGCAGTTCCGTTGGTAGCAATGGATTGCAACTGCCTCAGGACTTGTCTCGAACGTTCTGCTCTCTGATTCCTCCGAGCGGGTGAGAACTGCTAAAGCAATTAAATGGAGTTGAGCCGAGTGAAAATGTTGATCCGCTTCAAGGGTTTCCGGGGGAGGTACCCCCCATCTATGACGGGAAATTCCAAGTCTTCCAGGCAAAGGGCATACAGAGTTCGTGCGGCGGATAGCAAAAACAGTTTCCCCCCTGTTAATTTCGAAACATTTGCCTTTGTTGTTCCACTTTCTGTTTTTTTGGCTTCTTGCTGAAAAATGTTAAATGTTTTCACGGCAGTTAATTTCAGCCAGCCCCAAACGAAGCGTTAAATGTCCCCGGCGAATACATCCTGCCACGGCAGGCCGCACCTGCTTAACCATTTTCAGCAGAGCACAGGTGTGAAAGTGTTGAGAGCCCGAGAAAATTATGTTAATTATAAAGCGCATGCGGCTTTCGGTTCGTGGGAAATTGAAAGTTATTTTTGTGTGTGGCATTTCAATTAGCATGCCGCATAAATTTTTATTTAGCAAATCACTGGCAGAGCCAACTTCAAAGACACGACCCCCTGGGGTCCTCGCCGGTGTGGATGGCGGATGGCGGATGGAGTCCCTCGTGGCAATGTGTTTTCCATTTTCTCCCATTTTGCGTTGTCTACATTTCTATTCTATTTCTATTTCAACCTTTTTGTTTTTGTGTTTTTTTTTCAGCCTGGTACCCGGAAAATCCTTTGACGCCAGTAAGGCAACCGAAAAAAAAAAAGGAAAATATATATAGGGACGAAGAAGAAAGAGAGACTCGTGCCTGTTTTTCTCTATACAAAATGAAATTAGTGTCAAAATGTTTTTGCACTGGTTGTGACTGAGTTTTCATGCTGTTTTACACCGGCGCCGGCGACAGCGTCAGCATCAGCATCGGTGCCACGCCCCAAAGCGTTTAGCGCGCCTTCGGAGACGGGAAGGCGAATGAGCGATAAAGTGTGCAGGGCAGCGCAGCGAAAAGAAAGAACAAAATTGAGTAAATAATGAAATATTCGGACTAGAAGATACCTGGTAATTAATACCCTTTCAGAAAATAGTAAATGGGAGCCAAATAAATAAAGTTTTACTGATCCTTACACTCATATAGCATTTATTTTCAGTCGGAAATCAAAGTCTACTTATCAGGGTTGATTACAGGAAGAATTTTTAAATTTTCCCTGATTATTAAGAAGATTTGTTTGCGAAAAACAATGTTTTCTTACAAAGGTTTATTTATCAGCAAAACACCTGGCTTACCTTCTTAGGGAATTCTACGTACATTCAACATACCCCAGGACCCTCCACAAATACCGGGTATAAAAAGAATTGAAACGACGACGAAGAAAGAGAAAACCAAACAAAGCACAAGCGAAAAAAAAAACATCAACAAGGAGAACGGGCTATTTCATTCAATGTTATTTTCAGCTTTAAGCTAAAATAAAAGCTGACACCGTGGGACAAAGGATGCAAAGGACACCGAAGGGGCGGCGGACGGGACTCGGAGGCTGGTGAAATGAAATTTTTTGTGACATGCTTCAAATGCTTGTCACCCATCGTCTATCCCAAAGGTAAAGGCTCTCCCCTCTCCTCCTCGCCCCATTGTTTTCACCTTGCCCCGGCTCCCTGGCTTTCTCCGCTTGGCTTTCCTGGCTGGAGTTGGTGCGGATTCATGTATTATTGTGTTGTAAGTCGAGTGTAAACAAGTGAAAGGAGTTCCGGGCCGGGCCTGTTGCTGGGTTGCTGTGTTGCTGGCCAGCCAGTAGTGTTAATGCTTCAATTATTAACTGCCCAGCTCAATTAAAACTTACGCAATAGAATGCTCGCTCGACTCAGACGCCGGCCGACCCACTTATTTGCACTGGAGCTCGGAATCCGGGGCGAAACTTCATTTGCATTATGCAAATTCCTGGCCAGCGTGGAGTGCAGTTTATGGCAACAGTTTGATGTTGCATAAATAAACATTACATGGCAACCGCACCATAAATATGCTTTGTGCCCGCCGCACTCGCTCTTATCCTGCGGTTGTCTGGCAAATGCGTACTAAGCCAAAAACTGCATAATCAAGTCACCGCACAGGGCTTAAAGTTATTGGCCGGGCTGGCTGGATGGCTAGCTGCTAAGCATAATTCCGAAATATGAAATGACAATTTAAGATTTTCTTTTGATGGCTCAGCTAAGTTGGGGCTTAAGACGCGCACGTGCCTGGATGAAGATACTCTAGAAAAATGGAATGCAAGTGTTTAAATTAATAAAAGTGGCACAGAAAAAGAATAGAATATTTTTATCCGAAGTTGAATAAATTTTTAGTTAAATTTTGGGAGATATATATTCATTTAACTAAAAGATCACAATTATTCCCAAAACTTCAACAAGAATCTACTTAAATTAAATTAGATATTTTATATTCTATTCCATCTGTACAAAATATTTCAATAAACACAGCACAAAAAGTATCTCCCATCTGGAATTAAAACATTCCGTTGCCGAATTGCATTCCGTCGCCATAAAGAGTATTTTTCCGATCGCTCTCGATTTGGGGAAAACCTCTCTTCGCACTCGATTTTTTAGCAGATTCACGTCGGCAGCTCAATTCGCTTTTCGTTTCTCTTCTTTTCATCTTTTTTGGTTTGTTCGTTGTTTTGTTTTTCGCGCTACAAGTAAATAAATATATGCAAATCACGTTGGAATTCTATTTTTCTTATTTTTTTGCTTTTGCGCTTCATTTTATCGAGTTGTTCTGGCTTGGATGGATGCTGCTGCCCATCGATTTTATGTGCCATGTCGTACTCGAAGCGATTTCGGGTGATTCGTTTTTTTTTGTCGGCTTAAAATGCTTGAAATTTGCCAGTGAGGCGTCACCTGCTGGGCGGCAGTCACAGAAAGTGGCATGCAACCAACCAGTTGCACAGATAGTTGGTGGGGGGAAAAGGCGCGGAAAATGTTGCTTGGAAAAGCGAATTTCTTCAATGTGACATCAAGCTGTACACAGGTAAAAATTGAAGCTTGATATCTATTTAAAAATTTACTGATCATGATTATGATTATATTAAACACATATCTCATATTTTTTTTTTTGATTTTAATATTAAATCTAGTAAAAATACTAGCTTAAAATATAATACATTTTACTTTCCTTTACATTTTCTGATGTGAAATTGATATACCTTAGGTTAAAAATAACAATACTTTCTACATTTATAGATCATATTTTCCTGCACATTATAAACGTTTTTTCTCTGTGTATCCAACCCAAGGAATCCGATGCACTTTAAGTATACATCTTCATGTGTCCTCCGCTGTATTTGATGGTTGATTTTTATTCGGGGCGCTTTCTTCATTTGTTACGTAATATCAATAACTCACGCGCAGCTGACACATGTAATAATTCAATCGTGCGGACAACCATTAAACAAGATTGATGATCTCTTTAAAGCTGCGCCATGGTAGAGGAACCCAAGGACCTGGACCGAGTCCGAGACCCCTTGACGCCAATTCAAGTCTAGGAGGGGTGCGCGGCGGCGTCTTTAAACTTTATTTATGAAAAATGAGCCAAAAGCTTCGAGGAACAATTAAAAGAGGACTCGAGCGAATCCCTCGGAGATAATCCCTCGCTATCTGCCACACTCGCATTCATTGGGCCCTACATTCTATGCACACTTGAATGCGATAAGAATTCTGGTATGATTGATGAACTGCTTGGATATTCTGGCTGGCATGTCATTCATTCATCGCCGAGATATTCCGGTGCCAGTGTCGATGCCCCCCATCCAAAGAGGCTCCTTACATTTTACGACAACCGCAGATTAGTTGAGATTGCCTCCGACAGACAAAGACAGCCAACAAATTCCGCAGCTGTTAAAAAGCTGACATCGTCACCTTTGGCTCTCGGCATTGTGCCGCATAAATATTTACGTCTGGGGCGGCGTCCTGGTATCTGGCATTCCATGGAAGGCAACAGGCGTCACGGCCGAAGACAACAGCCGGGAGAACGTCAAAGTGGCAACTGTTTGAGCTGCTAAATTGAAATATCCTCGGTCCCGGCATTGTTGTGGCCCGCTCCTCTCCATTTGCTCCTGCCCAGGGATTCATAATGAAAGGTGTAACAAAGCCGTGGCAAAGTAGCTAATAAAAGTCGGAGTCGTCCCGAAAACCTGAAGGCCCATCCCGACTCACTTCCACTTCCATCCCAGCTCAGCGGAGACAAGGGAACAATTGTTGGCTGGGCGGACGACTCGTCGGCAGTCGCCTTGTTTATTGTCATCATAATTATAAAAGGGTTTTTATGGCCAGCCAGCCAGCAAAAAGGGATAAATGGCTGGCAGGTGAACGGGCGCTCCAACGAGCTCTTTTTTACCGACGCCATGACCTTGGGTCGGCAAAGGATTAAAAAGGTATTATCTTAATATGTTGACAAGATTGTGTTAAAAAAATATATAATAAAATTCAACAAAGGCGGAGAATGATCTCTATGTGTGTGTTTGTGTTGTCTGAAGGCAAACATAAACAGAGTGAAAGTATATTGTGGAAACAAGACATTTAGGAGATTGCCACTCGATTAGGTGAGCAATGCTTGGAAAAGCAATTAAATTAAGCTCGAGAGTCCTGTGGAGCGCACTTATGTATATTTAAATGCTTAAATCATGGTCTGTTCGGGCCCGCGGCACAGACAAAATTAAACTACGGCACTCAGTGCTCCGGAAAGTTGGTTGGAAAATTTAAATTAAATCAAATAGCCGCGAGAAATGGAATATGAGAGTGAAAAAACCGTTTAACCGGCTGCTCTTGACCAAATAAAGCAACTTTCTGCTGTTTAATCGGATGACAAACGTGAGCACGGCAAACAAACAAGGCTTGTTAAATTGTTAAACGATTTTTCAGGCACGTCGGAGGCAAACAAGTGGCCTAATAGAGCCATAAACTGCAACTGGGATGAACACGGACCGATAACTGCTTATCAGTTAGACAAAGTATGCACGGAGTTTTCCATTTTCCACATTTGCCGTTTTCCATTCGGAAAATCCACACACACACCGTCGCTATTTGCCATTGTGGCTGACATCTCATGGCAAGCCGTAAAGCCAGCGATGCACATGATTGACAACGCACTGAGCCAGTTACCGAGTCACTCAGTCAGACAAAGACATTTAAAATATTTGAGTCATTCAAGCAAGTTCGAGACAACCCGCACACATCCCGGAGACATCCTGTCTGCCAGGACGAAAGAATGGCTAAGGAGTCGCAGCGGCGGAAATAGATGCGTGGGCAGGGACACGGGCAGGAACAGGGCAATATATATCACGTACACAACTGCAAAAAGGCAAAATGAAGCCATCAATGCAATGTCAGAGACACACTTATATGGAGCTTCAGATGTATATACACAGATGCAGATACGGCCACTCGCAGATACAGTTTAGATGGCGCCGCTGAGTTTCGGCAACTCGCTGGGTCAGCCAGCTGAATCCCAAAGATTTTCAATTAAAACTACTTTGGCAATCAACATATGTGAGTGAGGCAGTCGCGTTGCAACACTTGCAAGTGTAATTATGAACTTTAATCGAAAAACTTTGCGAAAACCATTGCTCATTCACACAAACAGCGGCACAGACAGCTGTCTATCAAGGCCAGACAGACGCGTATCCGCCGGATGTACATGTAAATCGTTTGCAGCTAGTGGAAACCGATTTGCAGTGGCGAAAGTATGTGAAAGTGCTGCAAGTTAATGCGACCTTCAATGGAGAAATAGTTGTACATTTCTTGAAATTTATATAAAGAAATATCTTGAGTTTTATTTACTTATATTCATAAACTATCCTTTAATTAAGCAATTTATTATAGTCAGTCGATCTTTTACCTCTCCATCAGAACATTCCTAGCTACAGCTTCCTCCTGTCCAGGTGAAAGACAGGAATTTACATTTTGAGAAAATGAATTCCTTATTAGAATGCACATAACTCTTACTCAGCTGTAAATGAGTCGGCAGTTATATATATTTAAAAGGGGGTGACCAAGCCAAGTTAAGTGACTGCGCAAGGGCTTAAAGAACCCCCTCTTTCGAGCTCGAGCCGAAAATGGAATGTGACTCATTCGCAATTTGGCCGTTTGACCGTGTTAGCAAACAGGGAGCAGCATTATTGCCGCCTCCAGCCGGGCTGGGCTGCTCGGACTCGGTGGTCCCTGGCCAATATGCTCTCTTGGTGCAAAAATAAATAAAAAGAACGGCGGGCGCTGAAAAAATTTCAATTCGCAGTGCAGCGCAGACAGATACATGCAATGAAACGCGATTGCATGCGCCTCGTCTGAGTTTCCGTGGAATTGCATTGAAAATCGCGGGCGCGTAACAAATAAAATTCCGCAATTTCGCTGCCATTGATGCCTAACGCCCCGCAACTGGCCAATATAGAAACAACAGTCCGAACAGTGGAGAAAGGATGTGGGTCCGTCCGCTCACCTGCTGAATCCCGGTAGGTGAACTTTGGCCCCCGGCGGAAACTTGACGAGGCCATCAAAAGTTTCGACACCGACTGCGGCTTATGGCGTTGTCTTGCCGAAGCATTTATCTGCATTTTATTTCGTTAATAAATTGAAACTTGCCCGAAAGTTTCAACTGTGGCAAGACCATTTTGGCCAAGAGCCCAGAGCCATTGCCAATGCGTCAGCTCTTTTTTTTGGCATATCACCCGGGCGGCGATTTTGAAGACTAGCTGGCTTTAATAGGCCTCTTCACTCCATTACGGTGTCATATGAATGGCAGTCAGTCCTTGAGGCAACTGCTGCCCGCTCTGCATTTAATGCCAATCCCGATCCGCAGGCCACATTGAAAACACTCACACACACAGCCAGATAAAGCAGCCAACCTCCTGTGGTTTATCTGCCAGCATCAAGAGCCAGAGCAGGAGTGGGAGTAGTGCTTGTGGAACGTGCTACCTTTGCTTAATTACATTCTGTCGAGCAATTAAATCCTCAATAATTGTTTTGTTGCCCGCTTTAATCGCAGTTATTCAAACGGCCACAGTCTCGGTCCGGACCCCCCGTCTTGGCCTTCATCATTTACGCTTTTCAGCTGCTGGCCAAAGGTGCGACGCAGTTGCTCCCCGGTCGCCGGTCTCCTGTCGGTGTCTGTCCCTGACTCTGCTTTATTTATGGTAGCGTAATAATGATCAAACATTTGTCTTCTGCCTGCTCATCCCCGCTTTCGCTCTCGTTCTGTTGTTGTTTTGCTCTTGCTTTGTGTACGCTTTTTTGAGCTCAACCCGCTGACGGCATACACGGCGGATGAGCAATACCTTAAAGTTTGATTAAAACTTAATTGCATTGCCCTCGAGCCGGTGTCGGTAATTTAAACAGGGGCTTGTGTAAGGTAATAAGCTTGTGGATTGAAGTCACTCGCCGGTCTTGATAAAGGATAACCCAGCCCGCAAGATAGGTAGGGGTGCTCGACATGTGTCCGTGTTCACATGGTGTAGAGGATGTGTCTGGCTGTGTTTTCCTGCTTTCCTGCTGTTCTGCTTTCCTGTTTTTGTGCTTTCCTGCTGCATTGTGAAATCAATAAACCAAAGTCAGAGCCAAGCGATGATGACGATGATGCTGCAGCTCCGGCATTCTGATGAGCTTGCCAGTGCCACTGCCTCTGCCACTGCAGCAGGGACATCGACACCACACTTTGGCCCATGATGCATGCGGTTTGTGGCAGAAAAACAATAGAATTATCTCCGGAGTGGCTAGGGGTGCTGCCAGGCGGTGGCCAGGGGGTGGCAGCTTGTTTGCCAGTCAGTCAATCAATAATTTCTAATGATCCCCAGTGACGCAGTGCGTCAGAGGAATTTCTCTGGCATTTAAGAAGTGGTGGTAAGTTCGTACTGGGAATGAGAAACCGATTCGGGCAATTGTCGTCTACAGAAAACTTCAGTTTTTGGGGACATTTCCCCCCTTTGATTTGATGGCCCCCAGTGCAGATGCTACTAATTTGCCTTCCCGCTGCAATGTAAGTCACTTCATCTACAGCATGTATCTGAAAAGTTTTGCAATAGCATTTAGGAAAAAATACCAAGCACAAGTTTGCCCCAGCCAGCTTAAGATCTTCCAGCAACGAGGGCGGCGTCTGTCTGTCTCGCCAACCGCATGCTACAACAATTTCCCCCAAACTATCTCACGCCCCGCCATCGCATCGTAAGAAATTTGCAAACATTCAAGGCAATTAAAACTGTCAGATGGAAGTGGAAAAAGGGGCGGCTGCCGGGGCTGGAATGGGGCGTGGCAGTGTCCTCTGCGGACCGCTGATAACTTTTGTCTTGTGCGCACGACCATGGCACATGGCCAGCAATGGGCCACGGCCAGCATTCTGACCACTAAAGCTGTCCGCGGGGCCCACTGTACAATGGGTAGAAGTTGGATTTTTTGTGGTCGAAAAAAAGGATTATTAATATAAAATTGAGATTAAACAGCTTCAATAAAATATATCTGCGCTCTGAGTAAACATTTAACATAACATAATAAATAATAAATAATATTTTAAATATAATTTTAGACTTTACTTGGATAAAGTATGAATAAAGTAAATTGGATATATATTTCTTTATCTCTCATACAATTTGTTAAAGGATTTGTTCAATTAACATTTATTTATATTTTAAAAATGATTTAATTAAAAGCCTAAATAGCGGAAACAAGGAAAAATAATACTTAAAAATGAAAATAAATTAATTTTTGAAATATTTTCTACCTTAGATAAGTAAATAAAAAATGTTAATATATGTATATTTTGGTTGTCTTCCATAGTTCACTGTCTGTCTGCTCGTTGGTCCAATTGTCCCTGGGTCCGTCTGTCCTGGAGTCCGCTGTCCGGCAGTCCGCTGTCCAGGAGTCCACAGTCCCTGTGTCCCCTTGTCCGCCCGCCGCCACTGTCCGCCACTCAACAGTCAACAGAGTCAGCTGGTTCAGGCTGCCACATCGGCTGTGTGGGCACGCAAAAGTTTTCGGCCCACATTAGTTGGGATTTGTGTTTGAGCTGGAATATTGTCCTCTATGGTCGGATTCGGTGCCTGGCCCTTCGCAGCTCATCTGCTGTTTTTCGTCCTTCCTCATTTTTTTTTTTTATCTTCCTTTGGCCACACAAACAAAAGCAAAAGCAGCGGCGGGGATGACAACTAGTAGAGGCAGGCGGCGGCAACAACAACACGAACACCAACACCGACAAAGGCAAACAACAAGGATGGCACAAATTAAGTGCACACTTCCTTTGCATATTTAAATGCCCCTATATACTTCCGGTTCGAGTGTGGAGCATCGAGTGGCCGACTGTGTGTGAACAAACATTTTTTTGGCCATTTGTGTTTGCATGTTGAACATGGCCACACCAACTGGCAGTAGCCTCGCTTGCCTGTCCATTGTTGTTTGATTTCTAATGGCAGTTTTCGGCCTTACTGAATTGAATATAATTTAAGCATGTGTGCTGCTGGGCCAGGATTAAATCGGTTGCTAACTAACCGAGTCTAGAGAAATCCTGGCGACTGCCGCCTGCAGCTGGCACGCTCAGGCTCCGGGGATTTCATAAATATTTATTAAGCCGAGGCTGACCAAAGTGTCTGCTGTGAAAGCCAGGGGCTATTTATTTATAAGTAATATCTGGGCGTTTCCCCAGCGCCGTGTGTGAATACCTAATGTGGCCAAAGAAAAGCAGAGATTGAGACAGAGATTGAAAAGCTATTGGCTTAGGTGAGCGAGATTCGATTAAAGTCGGAGTAAAGCAGATGCAAGTGCTGGAGGAACGCCAGGAACTCTCAGGCTCTTCAGACAACAGCGTTCCAGGAATAAAAGGACCCTAAACCGCTGACACTGCTTCGAGCTGAAAGGCCCCAGACTGAAAAGGAAGGGAACACTTATAAAAAAAATTAAGTTAAGAGTGAAAATTACGCAAATATGGATATATTTTCTATGGGAATGATCCTAAACTTTAAGCTTGATGAGTTTATTATAAATTAGAGTATACTTTGTATTTATTTTTTAAGGATTATGTATAAGACAATTTCATAAATACATCTTCTTTCTGCCAGTGCAACGTGCCAGGCTGAATGCACCCCCGGTAAAAACAGAAATCCTGGCAATCCTTGGCGGAGGAGGCTGGGCTGGCTTCGTGTGTGGTTACTCAATAGCTGGAAAATTGAAATTGAAAATCTATTGGGTATTATCCAGTCGCCGGAATGTCAAGTTCAGACAAAGCCAACGCAGCAGTAGTCCCGGCGGAGTTTTAATTACAAACGGATTAATCGGTTAATCCCAGCCGGGAACCTAACCATCCATGACTAACCATCTTTTTGAAGGGCAAAACAATCAGGGCCATGCAAATATGTTTCTAGGAACAAACTAATTGGGGGAACACACAGCACACACAGCTCGTTGGCTGCACTTTAATTAGTCTCAATGAGCCGCACTTGACCATAAAATTAACATAATAATTGGGCAGCCAGCGGGCTGACGGAAGACCGACTCCCAATCTGAGTACCGAGGCCTGAGTCCTGGAGCCCTCCGTCCTCAGTCCTCGGTCCTAGGCTTGTACTTGTACTCTAGCTGGGGAAAGCCGACAGGCAACGCGTGACTTGGCAGCATTTTGGGGCAGAGACCGAGGCTGAGGCTGATGTTTTCAACTGCTTTTAATTACAACGTTGACATGTCTAAGCTGCTTTCGATACAAGCGAGGCGGGCCTAATAGGATTAGACAGTGACGTCGGTGCCGGGCCGTCAAGAGGCAGCAAGACAGAAATCAAGCATACGCCGCGTTGTGCCACGATTTGCCTGGGGATGAGTAGCGGAGAATGCCACGATTTACCCGGGATGAGTTGTAAGACGCGGTGATGAGAGGTGTCGTCGTCGTGGCTGGCTGGTATTTAAAAATAAAATCAAATAAAAGGAAAGCGAAAAAGGCAGACGCGATGAGCGGGAAATAAAATCTAAACGCCCACGAAGGAACCGCATGGCGGGGCATGGCCTGCATACTTATGCAGGCGACTGTATTTAATGGCCACTATGCGCTGCGTGCAGAGAAAAAGGCGTAAATTTTGCTAATGGCCTGAAAATTGGGCAATTTTATAGCCTCATGAATAAAAGATTTTCATTTTGCTTCAATTACAGTCAAAGCCAGAGAGCGAGAGCGAGAGCCAGGCCCCAGTGCCAGTCAAGGATGAAGTCAAGATAGCAACCACACACTCGCAGTCACACACAAGCACCCTCTCGCCCTCTCAGGCCCCCAACCGAACCTACACACACATATGCGACAAGTTGGCGGCCACAATCTTGGATTTATACGGCTTCGAGTGGCTTCAGTGGCTGCTAGCTGGAGTGGCGAGGCGAGGTGCTTCAAGTTGCCTATTTAAAAATTAAAATTGTGTAAATTTTTAATGCCAGCCAGCGAGAGTTATTAGCTAGCTTGATAGCTATCCAGAGCACTAGCAGGTGCCAGGCCACAACCACTACCACCGCCACTACCCACAGCCTTGCCAAAGGATCCTGCTAATCGATTGCCAACCGCGATGATTACAAAAATTTCCACTTGGCCGCATATTTTCCTGATTAATTCTAGGCCGATACAAAGTCCCCACCATGAATATTTCAGGCCAAAAAGAGGGAGCTGTCGACGAGGGCCCAAAAAATAAAATAAAGTGGTTAAGCAAAGGGCATAGCATAGCAAATAAAACGAAGCTTACTTTATACAATTGCCAAACCGCAAACAAAGTGAATTTCATTTCTGTTTGCGGCCACAGACGTGTCAGTTTGGACACATGAATGATGAATTATATTCGGTGGTCAATTTGGAATATACATATATACAGCGGGTGGAGCCATGAAATATGTACCCCGAATAATCCATCGGAAAGGATCAGGACTTTCCATTCCAGACTTTTCCCATTTTACCCATTCGCACTGATCGGACAAAATAGTAAAGTGATTTCGATTTAAGCTTCCGACATCAATTTAATTTCAATGCCAAATTGTTGTTTCCATCCCCCCAACGTTTGTTGACTGGGTGACTTTGCCATTGCCTGATGGTGGAGAGAGGGGATGGCATTGGTGAGCCAGTGCTTAATTGAAAAACGTAATTAACTTGAATTTTCTGCTTTTGGCGTTTATTGCCGCTCATTTGCAACGGGCCATCCAAACGGTTAGGGTCGCCGTCCACGTCGCCCTTGCAACTGCAAACTGCAAACTGCAAACTGCAGCCTGCGTATTTATTCGCACTGCAATGAGTGCCTGTGGATGGTCAGCTCGCCATGGTGGGATTGGGAATTGAGTTTGAGCTCCAGTTTGGGTTCGTGTGGGTTTGGGCCGGAAACGGAACGAGGTTTTTGCTGTTGATTAGAGCTGGAACTCTACCTATCGAAGGTGGGGGATAAATTGTGTGGCACTTTAATTTAAATATTGTTCTTTAGCCCTTTTCTAAATATTTTGACGTCAAGGGTAAGTTCTTTGCGTTTAATATAATCCATATAATCCCCGATACTATCGCTGGTCTGCCACCTCTACCGCTGATATTGATGAAAGGACAACTCCGTGTGCCCGTTAATGTTGACCGCAATACGTGGCTGCCAACGAAATCAGTAGAACGCCAATTGCCTGTGAAATATGCAGGCAATCCAGGCAGCCTGACAAATCACTCACCTTTAAATCCACACCGACTGGCCAGGCTTTAATAGTCCAAGCCGAGAAGCCACTCACTGTTCATATTTCATAGGAATTTTATTTTCAAGCCTGGCTAATAAGCCTTACAAAAACCAGAAAGGGACCTTGCGAGAAGCCACAGCTTCGTTATTGGTCTTCACTCGGCCACCGGGAGTCCCTTTCGAGCTTTGGCTGCACCTAATTATGTGACCAAAAAGGGGCGAGTCGGTCGGTAGGTAAAGTGAAGTGAAGTGAAGTGAAGCAGGTGAAAGCAAATGTTACCTGAAACACGAGTAATTAGTAATTTAAAATGCCGCACGTGCATTGAATAGCTCTTGTAGAGCATCCTTGCTCCCGTCTCCGTCTGGGCCACGTTGATTGAACGCTTAAGCCCGCTTGGGTAGGGCAAACACGTTTAATTTAATTGTTGATATGGCGACGCTACAAATGAATCGGCCCAAAGCCACAGACTGCGTCTCAGTTACAGACTCACTCGGTCCCAGTCTCCTCCATCTCTGAGCCAAGTGTCCCTGTTCTTCCGTTTGTCAGCTAAGAAAATCCAAGTTGGCATTGGCCTGCTGTGCGCTGGCAGTGCCACATGCTGCGTCAAAATAAGTAAACATGACGGGACCAGACAACAGAAAGCAGGCGGCCAAAGTTGCTGACTTTACAGCCCGGGGAGCTCTAGATGGAGCTGTGGCAGGAGCTGCTCCTGCTGCATGGGTACAAAATAATCAAGAGCAAGTAATCTGGGATAATTAACTAAATAAGCAAGCGTCGCCAAATTTGTTGCTTATAAAACGACAGTGGTGGCTGCCTGTGGCGAGGCCCCCTTTTTCCCGTTTGGCTTTTCAGCCATCCTTTGTGCCCTTTCTTTATTTTTGTTTTTGTGGCGGATAATAAATGTATAATTGATTATCCATTTAATCGCTTTAATTTGCCCATACAACGCACACAAGTTTTCTAATGCCCGGCCATTACTCATACGCCGGGTGAGCCGAGCCGCAAATGATTTCAATTAGCCGCACTAAATAAACTATTAAGCGTTCTATTAAGCTGTGCTAAATTTGGTTAAATATTTTTATGGCACATAAAATTAAAATTTAATTAACTAGCACACTTTGTGAGTGGCAGAGAATCGTTTTTCACAAGCTGTAATTAAATTGCAGGCGGAAAAAAGCGTCCGGCTAGCAGGGAAGCAGGAAATTATTTAAATATTCATTGTGGCATCAAGGCACACATGCAGTATAGTCAGGCAAAATCAACTGATGAATGAGCTAGCAATAATGAAGTGCAAACAGGCGACACGTGCAGCCAATTGAAGTCCTGCTGTCGGTCATCGTTCGCTTTCAGTTCGGTTTCCATTTCCATTTCGTCCGTCCTCGTCATTGATTGAAAATATTTGAAGCGCGCGCTTTCGGGCTAATAAGAAAGCAATTATTTTTTCCTAATTTGTTTTCTGAGATTCTCTGCGCCCCGCGCCGCCCCTGGGCCTGGACTCGGGCGAATCAGCTTAAAATGTTGCCCAAAGATTTTGTGAGAACAACCAGAGAACAACAACGCAAAAAATGCGAGGCGAAAATAAACAAGAGAAAAGTTGATAAAGCAAAGTGGCCAAAACGAAACGGGGTATATAATCGGGTTTAGGCCATGCGGAGAAGAAATTCGAGCCCGCTACCCCGGCAACTTTCCAGGAATTTTACACAGCAGACAGGATAATGTTCCAGAGGCTATTAATTATTTCGAAAACGATAATTTAATGCACCTTTAAATCAATGTGTATATATTCTGAGCGGGAAAATATTTAAGTTTTTTTGTTTTTTGAAGATTTATGATTCTTACATTCCTATTATCAAGCACCTTAATCCCAACAATTTTTATGAAATAACTGTTAAAAACTCAAAGAATATAATTTATTTAATTAGGATATCAATCTTTTAAGCTTGCTCATTTAATATGATTCTATTAGGTAATTACCTAAGGAAAGGCACTAATTTAATACGAAAAGAGTTTCATTTTCAAGGAACCCTAATAAGTTCCACTTTGTTTCCCCTTCGGTGCATTAAGGAATTAATAATCCCTTCAGAGTTATTAATACCACCATTTAGCTACAAGAATTTGCGCTATTTTATTTATTTACTTTATTTACGAATACTTTGGAAAAATTGTTCTCCTGGTAGCGCCCTGAAAGTTGGCCAAGCCAAGAATACGCACTTGGCCTGTTGTTATTTTTATGCTACTTTTCATTTACAGTTTTTCTCTCCTCTCCAGGCAGGCCCTCTTCCCCCAGGACTTTCGACAGGGCGAAGAACCCTGGCCGGCAGGCAATTTTCTGCTTAATAAAAATTAAAAAGGGTTATGCGCGAGAGGCAAAAAGTTTTTCATTAAGCTGCCAACGATGATGATGATGGCGAAGGCGGTCGACAAAAAAGCCAACAGACAACAGCAGGACGGGTGGCTGGAGGTAGAAGAAGCCTTGGCTATATCCAAACGGGATGCCGCAAATTTGATAATGAAGATAAATGTTTATCGCTTTCAGGGGCGTGGCCGGTTGCCAAAAAGTTCGTAAACGCAAAATTTTCACGCTGATTATGCCAATAAAATCAATGATAAGCGCACTCGGGAGTCGGTCGGGAGTTTCGGACCGCCCACCGCCCACGCGTCGACTGCCAAAAGTTTTCACGACAAACAAATGAATGGCCAAAACGCAATGAATTAAATTGATAGGGTCAACTGAATTCCTCCCCCCCCCCCCCCCCCCCCCCCNCCCCCCCCCATGAATCCCGCAAAACACGAGTAAATGCAAGTAAATATGCCCGCAATGACAGTGGGGAGCTGGAAGAGAGGGAGCGAGGTGAGTGTCAGGGCGTTGGGCCGCAAGTAAATTGGTTTGCCGTGTCATTAGTGAAAAATGTATCCACATTTTGGCACTAATTAAATTTCATTTGAGTTTTTCCACTCGGCTGTGGCCAGCGCACACACACATTTCATGTCGCGCCCCGCATTTTGTCAAATTTAATTGTTTTTACGTTCGTGGAATAAATTTGAAATTAATTTACAATTGGATGGGCGAATTTGCAACACTAAAAACCAGAAAAAATCATGACCAAAACGGGGAGTGAACTATAATTGTTATTATTGGATAATAGATCAGTTTAGATGATTGGTTTAGCTAAAAAAAATAGTACGAGTTAGAGAGTGTTATTTTTCTAGTAATTCCAGTCCCCAAGAGCCTATTTGAACAAATAAATTACTTCTGGAACTTACGTAACTATTTAGTTTACATGATTGAATTACCTAAATGTTCCCCATAGTTTTCTTGTACAAACAAATTATTCCGGCATTTACGTAATTATTTACCTCAGACTTAAGTCATAAATTAGCTCAATGTTATACTCTTTAGTTTTTTGTATTCCTTGAGAAAGTTTGTTGGCATTTTATCCCAAAATCTTTGGACATTTTCTGGAGTGTATAGATACATGGAATTTATTCGCACACATTCTGCTTCCTGTCCGAGTGGGAGATTAGTTTGTGTCAGTGGGTCAATGCACTTGGAATGTGGGAGGATATTTAGGTGCTGAGGAACTGAAAGGGAAGCCAAGAAAGTAGCAAAAATCCGAGAGGCGAAAGGAAATTACAAAACACATGGCGCCTGCAGCTAGTTACACACAGCAGACAATGCAGCCAGGTAGAAAGCGATGGAAAGGTGCAAACTTAGGAGAAAAAAAAGCAAATGAAGAGAGTCAGAAAAAGGATGCAAGAGCAGCTGCTTCTTTCAGTACGTGAGGATGGCTACAGATGCCCCAGCATAGATGGATGGCTAGATGGATGGCTCGGCTGCTGGGCTCTGGATGGATGGCAGGACACGGAAGCACATTGTCAATGGGTGAGAGCATTTGATGCTTATTCTAAGTTTGATTCAGTGTCGCCTCAACAGCTCAAGGCTGTTTGAGCCCAGTCCACAAAAGACATGGATATAGTCTACCAGTAACCCACTCAACGCGGAAGTTTGACCCCAACTCCGAGACGAATTGAATGCCAGGCCGACACCCCGAAAGCATTTCCAGCCCGCATCAGGATAACGAGTGAAACAACGTTGCAAATGACTCCCATAACTGTTGCGGATTTAATTTGTTGAATTCTGTTTAATTTGCTGCATTTATTGCTCGTCACATGTGCAAAACTTTTTATTTATACACCCGACAGAACAACAGAGCAACAATAACAACATCAACGGGCGAACAATTTTTTGTAGCTGCCTTTTGTACAAACTTCCCGACAGCCGAGCGTGCTGGGCGCCTGCAGCTCCCATTCCCATTCCCATGTCCCTGCCCCGCTCCTCTTGTAAAGTTATGGCAAAAGCACTTAAGCGATTTCATGCAAATTTTTCGTATATATTTTTTGTGCTGTGCTTTCGCTCAGGTAAGCATTATGGCTATATGTCTACGGCTGCGACTCTGACAACAACTACCGAGGAGCAGCACCAAGCACCAGTGCTGGAGGGGCAGCCAGCGAAAAAAATAAATACTTATAAGGGGAGCACCCCGGCAACAACAATAACGAGAGCTGAAAGTTGAAAACTTTCTCTGAAAATTGTTGGTGAGCCAGTACCGTGTGCGTGTCGGGGCATATTGGGCCCAAAGCTCCAGAGATTTAAGTTTCTTTGTGAGTTTTTAACGATCTCTGGGGGCTCTTTTTTGGTAGGTTTTTTATATCAATTGACTTGTTAGTTCTTAGCTAAGTTGAAGTTTTTAAGGATATTAAACAGATAAACAATGCTTACATAATTTGATTATTGTTTGTTTTAACTAAACCAAGGTTTTAAAGGTCTTACTTAGCTTAGACCTGTTTTATTTACCTCTTTTTAATGACTAAATAATTGAATTATTAATATTTAAGACAAAGTAAATTGTTCTTTGATGATTTGACTTAGCAAAGACGTATTTTATTAATTTTTTTCATGCTTAATATATTTTTCGTAATTACCTTCTTGTTTTTATAAGCGAGTGCTTGATAGTTCCAAGTTAAAGGATATAAGCAAATCGTTTCTTAAAGACTTTAACTCTTTTTCTGTTTCGGAAACTTGGTTATTCTTTTCTTTTTGTCATTGTTTAAGGACAGTTTATATCAACTAAATGTACTCTAGTTTTTTAACAGCATAGTTTTAATATTTGCAATTCAAGTCGAACACGGAATTTGACAAGAGTCTTATCATTTATATTACTATATTATTTATATTCTTAGTTTCTATAATTAAGACAAGTTTCACACTTTGGCTTATAGTTTAGTTTGCACTTTCTTGAAGCCAAATCTTTTTGTTACCAATTTAATATACGTTGGCGTCAGGGCAAATGTTTTTGCCTTTTGATGGCCCATATAAAAATGTCATCGCCTAAGTGGTGCGATGAATGAGAATAATAATAAAGTCGTTGCCGGGCGGCAAAAGATATTACTTGCAACATCGACTTTAGCCAAGCCACATAAATTAGAAGTGCGTGAAATCTGGGCATATAAATTTAATGTGCCGCCAGCGGCAATGGCAACAAATCAAAAACACTTTTAAATGGGCACGTCGCTGTCGTAAAAACATCAGCGAATCGTAATTTGCTTGCCTTATTTATTGAATGTTTAGTCGATGTGTTGGTTAACAGCAACAAAGGGAAGCCCCAATTCCGAGGGCCTTGGGCATAAATCAAGCACGTGTACGGGCGATCGGATGGGATCGGGTATCCCTTGGCCTGACAGCACTTTCTCGGAGGCAGCAGAAAGACTCCTGTGGGCGGACAGGAGCCTCTCCTGCAATCCAGCCCAAAAGCCGACAGCCAGCTGAGCTTCTAGCTTAAGGTGAGTGCACCTCGGTTTGCACAGTCAAGCAGCAGCATTTGCATGCCACTCACCTGCTCCGCCGCTGATGTTGCCGCCATTTCGACTTTTACCTTTTCGCAGTCGCACTCGCATTCGCACTCGGCAGCTCGTTTTGTTTTAGGTCGTTGGTTTCTTGGTTTTGCTCTAATTGAAAATATTTTTGTTTGCACTTCATTAAACCTAAACCGAGCAGCAAACTGAGAGATATGCCATGTCTGTCAGTTCCATTTGGCTGCTACGGGGATGCGCTGGAAGGCTAGGGAAAAAGAAAGTTTTTATAAATGTATGTATGCAGGGGATGTTATTGTTGCTCCAGCTCCGCCCTGGTTGTTTTTGCTGTTTTTAATCCAAAATGCAATCATTGAAATGCATTTTATTTAAGCTGCACTCGCTTATTGCATTTTTGCATACAAATTTGGAAAGCTTTTGTGTGGCAGAGTGAAATGGGGAACCGAACCCCCAAGCGACTTATTTTTATATGCTTACAACTCCAGGACCAAATCCTGGCCATCCTGACCTCCCTCTGTGTGTGTGTGTGTGCTCGCAAATTCAATGACAGTTTGTGCCTTTTGCAACTTTCAGTTGATTTTTTATTGTCAATCGAACAATAACGAAATCATCGGCCAAGTTACGCCAAACGCCACAGCAGACTCCGATTCCGATTCCGAATCTGATTCTCCGGCTGAATGTGACTGTGACGGCAGGGCCAGTGCCTGACTTCAGCACGGCGAAAACTTTAAGGTAGGCAGCCCGGAATTCTGACGGCAGTCGAGCGTGCCACACCCCATCGGTGGAGATTTATATGCCCAGGCGATGTGACTCAATCAATGGCATTTGTGTTGTGTGCGACGGCAGTCAGTAGAGGAGCCAGTACAGCCGGTGAAGGGGAGCCAAGGAGTCCTTCTTCCCATTGGAGCCTTGGAACGGCGGGCGCAGCAGCAGGACATCAAACAGTCGGAGAGACATGCACAGCATTTTGTGTAAAGAAATCAAAAATTTATACAAACTTTGCACAATGAATGAGCAGCAACAAAGCAGGAGCAGGAGCAGTGTACCAGCGGCAGCGGCAGCAGGAGAAGCCGAAGGACGAGTGTGTCCTGCCTCAGCCAGGACAGCAATTGCCGAAAATTGTTGCAGCTCGCCTCGGCTCGCTTTTTGACAAAGGCAAAAACAAGAAAAACGAACAACATGTATGCACTTAACTAAAATTTAATATAGAAGTATTAAGGATAGGGGCGAAAAATATATTAATTTATTTTAGGTTGGATTATTTTCAAACTTCAGAAATTCTAAATCTATTTAAATTTAAAAACGCCTCCCGAATCTGCAATAGAACAAGGGAAGTGTGGCTAACACCTCAAAGAAAATAATTATTATATTTGTAAAGCCTTTTAAAGAATTTAAATAAATTTTAAAAACTAAAAATAGTCTTTTAAGCTATTAAAATGCATTTTTCCCAGTGCACACACTCGCAGAGCAGCTGACTTGCAAGTTGCAGCAACCAAAGAGCGACAAGGACAGCTCGGGACCGGACAACAGCTCCAGGATGTGTGTAGGTTGGTCGTTAGGTAGGTATCTTGGTTGAGTCGGGGGCCACAGCAGACGAATTAATTAAAAATTCCGAAAATATCCGGTTAGCTCTTTATAACAATTTCGTGCACAATGCCGAACTCATGCAGCATTCGACGAAAAGTCTTTCACCTCTTGTTGTGTGCAAGCAGCATCCTGGCTGGGAACTTTAACGCTGCAGAAATTTTAAACCCAAGTCCTGGTCCAGAACTGCCCGAGTGACGATGCTGCTCTGGCAGGCGCCTCAAGATGACTTCATCTATCTGGCCGACAGCCATTGAAACTATTTTCGTTTCGGCCGTTTACCAGGCAATCTACATAAATGAATTCATTTGCCGTCCCATATATATACATACATATGCATATATGCACAATAGAATGCAGACTACGGGTCGTATACGCAATATTTGATATTTATTCTCTAATTGAGGGTACGACCCGGTCCCGAACTTGGCTTAAAGTCATGTTTGTTCACAGAAATAATTCCTGCTGCCGAATATAGCGAATAAACGGAAGTCTTTCCACATCAAATATACAAGGGAAAAATCGGAAAAGGTCGGAAAATGTAAGGGGAAGTGAAAGGAGGCGGTCCGGTGCTGGTCGAACCACCATTTGGCAATAAAAAACGACCGGAATGCTCGTTAAAACTAAAAACAATTGACCACATAAATTAGCGGCATTAAAATACCAAAAGGCACGAGGCCAGAAATGGCCAAAAAGGCCGGAAGGAAGTGCGAGCGATTGATTCAATTAATTGCCAAATTAAAAAGGGAAAAATCTCATCTGCAAAAGGGAGAAGCCAAAAGCAAAAAGAGCAAAACGGGACGAAATAAGAAAGGAAAAGGGAATGTTATGACAATGTAAGGAAACCAAATAATAAATGACGAGGGCGCCCCCAGTAACCGATCTGGGTTGACACAAAGTGACAGGCGCCGGGGGCCTCTCACTGGCACAATTGAATTTATTATGGCATTTCGACTCGAAGAGCGTCAATTGAATGAAAGTGGACCAAAGACCACCCACCAGTCCACGTTCACACGCTGCCAGATCGAAAGAGAGGAGGCAAGAAAGCCGGGCAGAGCTCTGTTGCAATAGCATCATTATTGGACTAAACCGAAACTATTTGCCTCAATGGGCCACAAAGCGCCACACGACACGCCAAAGGACACAGCCGGAGAATCAAACGGAGAAAGCGAGAGAAAACAGAGACAGCAACCGAGAGTCGGAACCCACATCTCGGCTGTGTGATAGTCCAATGCCCTCGGGGTATATTTTTCGCCACTTTCGCTACGGCCCAAAGTGTTGACTGTCTTTGATTTTGTTTGTCTGCTTGTTTGGCTGCTCTGCCGGCCAACTTTGGGCCTCTGCCTACACCGAAGGTCGCCCAGGGGAAAGGACTCCAACACCAGCAATTACACACAGTTTTGTCAATCGGGGCAAAAGTTCCGAGTTCAGCGCATAATCAGCAAATGAGAATCATAAAGCCAGATTGCAATTCATATTCATCCATAATGTTTTATTCCTCTCTGACCCTGCAGTGTGAACACTGAGCAAAAATAATGGGTATAAATTATATAGAATATTGAATATTTTCTTACAGTGTTTGACAGAATTCTGGTGTTAACTCAACTCAATATTTAATTATTATTAATTTATCCTCCTGAAATCCATAAGAAAATGTATTATGATCAGGTTTAGTTCTAACAAAGTAATAAAAAGGAAGTCCGCATATAATTGTCAAGTTCTTATTTGGACACTTTACAAGGTTGTAAATATATTTATAAATTATGTATAGCCTTATTCAATTTACAATCCATTTTCGGCCCCAAATATTATATCATATTTTATACATAATATAAACTTAATATATTTCACACCTATTTTCTCTCTGTGCACATCAAAGCCTGTTAGCAAACGCAATGTGGCTACAAACAAATTACAAAATCGGCTAAACTTAAGCCGCCGTGTTGCGTGCAGTTTATGACTAAAGCGCCATCCTGCGGATGCGCTGAAATCCCGGCCACTGCAATTGGCTTTTTCCCAACCGCACTCACGTGCAGCGCCCACTCACACACACACACACACACATGCAGCGAACGCAGTCAGTCGGTGAGCGGAAGGGGAAATCCCGTCGTCGTCTATCGGCAAAACAAAGTTAAATCGCCCAAATCCTTTGACCATGTCACACTTTTATACATAATCGTTGGCCCGGCACGTGCAGACAACCGCAATGTTGTGCGAGCTCAAAAAGGGGTAAAAAATATTCCAACACAATACAACAATGCAAAAATTACAGCAACAGCAGCCGGAGCGGCGGACAAGAGCAAATATTACGTATACGTGCGTTCAATGTCCCCCGGATGGGGTTGAAAGCAAGGCCAATAATGCAAAAGGCATTAACAAGCCCAGCACTGGTTTTCCGGAGCAGTTATTGCCATTAACATGGCTTAATTAGCCAACTGGCTGTAACAACACCGGCTTAAAGCATAATTGTAAATATTTCCGGGCTTAAACGAACCAGCGAACGAGCATCTCTCCCTGAATAATGAACGAGGCTGGGCGGCGGACGGACTAGGCGAGCGATCTGAGCAGCGTCACGTAGGAAATGGCAGTGCGCACAATCTGCGGAACGAGAGGAAAGAATTTAATTTACATAATTTGTGACTATATCAAAAGAATTTGTATCGAATTATGGTATATAAACAACATTAAAATTATAAAATTCCTACCCTGACTAGGGTCTGCCGATTCGCCTCGAAAAAGTACCCATTGAAGGGGCAGCCCCTTCTCGATCTCATCATGGCCATCTTCAAAGATCTCACCACCTGCGGATTCTCCTCCAGCAGTCTTAGCCAATTGCTCTCGTAGATGGCTTCGTCGAATCGCTGGCACTCTTCGTTGACACTCGATCCGCACAAGCAGTAGATGGACACCTGGCAGAGAATAGCAGTCGTGAAGGCGGCGTAGAACAACATGGCTGGCTGCATCAGGTTTGCCGACAGCTGGTAGCACAGCACACACAAGTGCAGGGAGGCCGCCATTAACTGGGCGAAGATGAGCGGCCGGAAGTATCCATTCAGCGATTGTCCCAGGTCCAAGCACTCCTCGTACAACTGGAAGATGTGCACTAGGTTCTCCCGGGTCACCTCCCGACTCTCGCCCTCGAAATGCAGCATTTTGTGCTGAGCAATTTCGAACAGAGCACAAAGGTTATGGGTCAGCGAACAGAAGAGCGTGTCCACACAAACGGTGGCCAGAGCCACGCCCGCGGCAGCACTGACATTCCACAAATAGGCGACGAGGTAATTAAGAGGACGGGTGTTGTCCCAAGGATATCTGCAATAGATCAGGGTTCAGAGGTCTGGTATCTAGTGGGGCTGGTTTCTACTACAAGCTGGGAAAGGGCAACTCCGGTTGCATTTGGCCAGTTCGGAGGTAAGCGCTCAGCATGGAGAGAGGAGACATCAGGCAGGCGGAGAGGCCAGCCACCATAAAGCACAGGCTGTACAAGGCGCTGATGAACTGATCCCGCCGATTATGCCAGGACACGATGACCTCACAGGGCGCCCACTGGATTTCTAAAAATGAATAGAAAAATTAAAAGAACTACTCCAGATAATACTCACCCATTTGCAGCACGTTCTTAAACCTCTGAATTAGAGACCTAAAATCCTCATAAAGGTAAAGGAAAAACCCGATCTTGCAGAGGGCCAGCAAGTCGACCAAAAACGAGCACAGGGAGTCCGTGAGTTTCTCCACATTTTGGATGTTGCGCAGGCCAAAG